>CAUYQU010010390.1:0-159750 GCA_963574635.1 Cheracebus regulus | reverse complement strand
TCTGTTCATATCCTTTGCCCACTTTTGAATGGGCTTGTTTGTTTTTTTCTTGTAGATCTGTTTTAGTTCTTTGTAAATTCTGGATATTAGCCCTTTGTCAGATGGGTAGACTGCAAAAATTTTTTCCCATTCTATTGGTTGTTGTTACTATTTAGAGGATTTATCTGATTAGAGCATTGAGGTTTCAATCCCTGATGGGTTCTGATTCTGAAACTCTGCTCTGAATTAACTAAAAAAAGTTTTATACATAATATATCTAATTCTACCAATAATAGTGTGTGATAGATATTATTATCCTGTTTAGTATATAGGAAACAAGGCATTGGAAGGTTTACAAATTTTCTCAAATATGCACATTATATATAACATAGTTAGGAGGCTGATTTAAGTTAATTTGATGGCAGAGGTACTTTATCCTGTCCTATGTTATTAGATGTTCCTCTATGTTTTGTACACATTTATGTTTACCATTTGTGAAACTCACATATCTATTTCCCCCTTGTTCTTAATAATTCTTAATGCATCAGTGAAAAAAAACAGTATGATTCAAGGGATTAAGCCATTGGACTCACTACAGGGTTAAAAAAATAAAAAGAAAAATGGTCATTCTTACTTCTCTAGGACAATAATTCTTCAAGAAAAGAATTTCCCAGTCATATGCCCAACTGTCACAAAATGTTTTAGTTTTAATTATTTACTGCATACTTGCTTATTACTTTTTAAAAAAACAACAATGTAATTATGGAGAAAACATTACCTAATTTTAATTTATTTCTTTCATGTGTTATATTCTTATATTCAAATGTTTCAACAGTTAAATAGCATAGCGTTCTATCTGCATTTTCAGATAAAACGATAGCAAAACAGGAGAATTACCCGTATTGTATAAAGGATTATTATATCTGGCTCTTTCTATTATGGTCTGTTTGTGTAGACTGGTTGACAAAAGAGAAGTAGAATATGAGTAAAGTTGAAAAATGTAGTATTCTTCATAAAATATTATAATTTTCTATTCAGACTCCAAAAGGAAAGAGAAAAGAAAACTCTCAGTGTTTATTTTGGCTAAATTGTTAACTGCATTTGCTATTTTATAAGATGAAAGAAAATGGCATTCATCAAAAATGCACATTTTAGATATAGCCATATAATCATGTATATGTGCATAAATTGTCTGGGACTGAAAAGAAAATAAAAATGATTATCTTATTCAGTGTAATGGAAAATGTGAGTCATTCATTTCCTTCAGATGCTTGTTCTCCTCCTTTGCTCCATATTTTAGTTAATTGCAACATCCTCCTCCTAGCCCTTCAGCTTGTAAAATATGAAATTATTATATCTTTATAATCCTATATCATTCAATCTATAGCCTACCATTATTTCCTGAAACTTTTATGTCTCTGTACCATTTTTTGTATGATTTCCTCAGTCCAGAATTTTATCTTCTTTATTCAACATGTATGTATTCTTTATCCCTTTCAGAAATAGATCATATAAATTTTGACTTATGATATCTCTTCTCACAATTTTACATAGTAAAAGGCTTTTATCTATTTTGCATTCTGATAGAATCATATCAGTTTCTTTTAAGACCTTTAGTAATTTCTAGCTTGATTTATCTAACACCTCATTATATCTATTTCTTAATTCTTCCTTCTGTAGTATAAGGTGCCTTAGCGGGTTCAGTATGCAGCATTAAAAACTCAGTAACTGTTAATTGACTGGTTGAATCATTTAGTGCATTTTTCTAAAGTGGAAACTACGTGGGAGTAAACTAGACAGCTTTGGTGACTGCATTTGTATTTTTTGGATTCTTTTTAAATTTAAAATTATTATAACATCTCTAAGTAGCTTTTCTACTACAAACAATAATATAATAAAATTCAGGATAAATGATATTTAGTTCTAAATAAAGGTGTTGCTTATCAGTATATTTTTGTTATATTTAATATTACTTGGCAACCAGTCACTGACTTATTAGGTAATATTTGGAAGGAGCCTTGTGGAATCTACTCAAAGCTACATATATTTTTCGTCACTTCTTTAACATTTTAAAATTATTTTCCTAATGTTAAATTCTAATTTTACCATACATTGGTTATTCTTATACATTCTTATGCTCAAAACTTTTAAGAATAACAAATTTACAGGTTGAAATGGTGATGACCTAGAAAACAGAAAGGAACTGACAATTCGGAAAAGCAAAATAGCAACTATAACGTAAAATAGAATGCATAAAAGAGAAACATTCAATGAGGACTATGGAAAATATTGGCTTTTGAATTAAATCACATATAATGTATGAAGAAAACTTTTCTATCATGTCTTTTTAAAAACTGATATAAAAACTTTACTTTTCTGACATAAATTTTAGCCACAATTGTTAAAAATAAGAAAAAATAAATAGAAGAATTATACAGTTATGCTGTACTTTTTCTTCATTTTTCTAGGAAACGGCATTTAAAGATCCACTCCTTGACAGGGTGTAAGAGATTTTCAGTTTCCTGGCAGATGTTCTGTCCTGAGGCAAGGCCCACAGACTTGACAATCTCCTCCCCTAGGCCCTGGTCTTGTTATTTCAGAAATACATCCCCAAACTGTGAACTCACAACTGTGGTAACATCTGTGGATATCCTTCTTGAATGCTTTAAAGTATCAATAAAACACAATAAAGTGGTTATTTAAAATAATTTACTAACATGGATTCTAACTGAAAATATAATAAATGTGGCAGAACAACGTTAATGTAGTATTTAAAAAGAGAATATAAGAAAACAGTATCTTTTTTAACAATGTAAATTTTTGTATCATTTTTATTCCTAATTTTAATCACAGGGTACATATAATTTCCTAAGTCATACAAATATTTCCCTATTAAATATTTCATAATACATAAATTGACATTGGGAAAAAAGACTCACCAAGGACCCACTCATTCTTGTAGTGAGTAAAACATATCAAAGAAAACCCTAAATGCTCACAATTTGGAGTGATTTTAGCCACAGTATAAATGTGGAATACATACACCATAAAATACTACTCAGTCGTGAAAAAATGAAATCCTGTCATTTGTGGCTACATGAATGAACTAAGAGGTCAACATGTTTAGTGAAATAAGCTAGATGCAAAAGGAATACCACATGACCTCACTCATTTTTTACATGTAAACAACTGGATCTCATAGAAGCATAGAATAGAATAATGGATAACAGAAGTTGAAGTGGGTTCTAAAGAAGGAATGATAGGGAGAGAATGGTCAAAATTATAGTTAGAAGGAATAAATTCTGTGTTCTGTATTACAATAAGATGACTATAGTAAACAATATTATCATGGGTATGTCCAAATAACTAGAAGAGAGGATTTTGATGGTTCTATCCACAAAGAAATAAAAAATATTGGTTCATGGATATGCTAAATACTATGATTTGATCATTAAAGATATTTATATCCAAACATTACACTGAACCCCGTAAATATGTGCAAGTATTATGTGTCAATTACAACAAAAAAAAGGTTTCACATATCCCATGTCAAATATAAATAAAAATAAGGAGGTCTAGAGAATTTGCTGAACACAAGGAAAGAACAAACACATCTCAAGGATTGTGTAATAAAACCTATCAGAGGAACTAGCTCGCATCCATTGTTGCTAAAATTCCTGTAGTTTTCCAAATGCAGAAATGGACTAGCTTCCAACTTTTTATTTTTTCAAGGTTTCAGTCAAGAAGAGACTTTTCCTGAATATGGGGTATTTCTTACTGTATGACAGAGTGCATATCAGACACCAAATTACATATTATGCTTTCCTTTAGCCAGTGATTGGCAAGCTAGTAATAATTAGGGATTTGGGGATGAGTTCAGATGAGAGAACCTGCTATTGCATCTGTTTATTTTTCAAAAGTAAACACACACACATACACACCCACATGCACATATGTGTGTGTGTGTATATATATATATATATGTACAAAGAGTTATACTGTAATAAAGTCTTACTATTGAATAAAATTTCAAGAAGAAAATACAATGCTTTGTTGTGCTATTTGATAATATATTCACAAAGAGACTTTCATAATGTTTTTCATGTGTATTATATTTAACATAAACTGATGAATAAATAAAATTACATATTAATTAAAGAGGATCTGAATAAAAGTTTCTTCTTATAGGGATAATTATTCTATCATCATAGTTCTGTCAAGAATTAAATGGACTCCATTGTTAGACTTCTTAGAAAGCTGAAACTAGAAAAAAAATTGGTTTGTTAAAAGTCTAGTAAGAACAAAGGGAAATAGAATTCCGGATATGTAAATTCCAGTGCATATGTCTTTTTACTTTCTTCACCAATTTCATGCTTATTGAAATCTAAAGGCTATAAATCTTCTATCTGTTCTACCCACACTCACTCTAGAGTGAACCAAATGGTAGTTGAGTTCAGAAAACATATAATTGGTATTCCACTGTCTTAGTGGGCTATGTAAATTGAGAAAACAATGAGAGAGGATTCAGTATCTTCATGTAAATTCCAACACATTTATAGTTTAAAAATATATATCTAAGAAATCATAGCAAATACATTTTAATGAAGTCATATATAAAAGGATAAACATCAGTAAATTTCTACTATAAATATAATTACCTTTATAATCCACATCATATTGCATTCCCATTATACATGGAAAGCTCATATTGGATGGTACTTTATTCTCTGACATCAAAGTTATACTAACATTTTATCATATTTGTTTTGGCACAAGAAAATCTATGACAATTTATTACCTCCTTTAAACTATGGTTTTCTGATGTTCTATATCAGAAACCTTAATATCAATCTATGTAAAGCCTTGACCAACACTTAGACATCTGTTTTTGTCATAGATAAGAAAGATAAAACCAACAAATATATTGTTTTAACAGGTCAATCTTGATGCTCTGGCTTTGGTATTTCTGTAATTATTTTGGATTTTTTTTCCTGGATTCAAAATTTATTCTCTTTATTGCTGCACTTGCCCTGCCCTACACCATAGTTATTGGATTTCTTTTCTTACCTATTTTGCTTTGAGTCCTCTCCTGCTGGGTTTATTAGTGCCTAATTCCTACATACCATCATTAGATCTCCTTGATATCATGTGGCTCTAATTAAATATTGTAAATAAAAACTATTTATTAAAAGTATTTAATATGGTTGTCTGTGTGTGTATGTTTTATATTACAAGTTTTCTATAATATCCATGACAACACCAAGCTGTAAGTATTGTTATTTTTATTTTTATTTTGTACACTTAGTAATTGTATAATGTGTGTATTAAATGGCTTAGCTGTTTTACTCACTGATACCTAACTGGTAAGAAAAGTTTCTCACCAATATTTAAAGATACTTTCCTCAGTATCAAAGTAAAAATAATTTAAACTCTTACACTATCAGCATTATGCACATCAACTTAAAATTTATCTACCTATTTTTCTTTGATTTGTCAGCACCACTAGATTTTAGTTTTATCTTTAGTACTCACTCTGGTTACTTTATTGAAATAACTTTAAATTCTGGGTGACAAGAATTTTGTGTATTTATTTAATGTTTTTTATTACTTTTTATTTTGAGATAATTGTAGATTCACATGCAGTTGTAAGAAACAATACAGAGGAATCCAAAATGCCTTTTACCCAATTTTCCCTAACAGTAACATCTTTTGGAAATGAATAGTACAGTATCACAACCAGAAAATTTGATATAAATATAATTCACCAAACACATTCAGATTTCACTAGTTTTATATATACTTGTGTATGTGTGTGCATTTAGTTCTGTGCAATTTTATCACATGTGTAGATTTGTGTTACTGCTATCACAGTCAAAATACAGGACAGTTCTCTTATAAGAGTCTCTTATGCTACTGTTTTGTAACCATGGCCAAATTCTAACTTCCTAATGCTGGCAACCACTCATCTCCATCGCTATAATTTTTTTATTTCAAGAATATTATATAAATGTAACCTGCTGAGGTTGGCCTTTTTCAGGCATCATTAGTTCCTTTAGATCCATTTATGTTTTATGTCCCTCAATAATACAATCCTTTTTATTGTGGACAAAGATTGTTTGGTATAAACATGCCACAATTCTTAAAAATTATTTTTAATGGGGTATGGTTCGGGTTGTCTGTCTTCAGTTTTTGGATAGCATAAATAAAGCTGCTGTAAATATTCTCTTACTGTTTGTTTTTTTTTAATGATTATACCTTTCATTTTTCTGGGTTAAATGCACAATCACTGTGTTGTACAAAAACCACACATTTACTTATGTAAGAAACTTCCATACTCTTTTCCAGAGGCTGTATTATTTTACATTCTTAACCAAAGCATTTTAGTAGTTGTTTCTTTGCATTTATGACATTATTTCCTAATTGATATTACTTTTTTAAAAAAAAATTTGGTATTCTTATAGGTGACTAGTGGTATTAATTCCTTCTCACACTGCTTTAAAGAACTACGTGAGACTGGGTAATTTATGAAGAAAAGAGCTTTAATTGACTCACAGTTCTGCAGGCTGTACAGAAAGCATGGCTGGGAGGCCTCAGAAAACTTCCAGTTATGGCAGAAGGAAAAGGAGAAACAAGCACTGTCTTCACATAGCAACAGGAGAGAGAGAAAAGAGAGAGAAAAAGGGAAAGTTCTACACACTTTAAAACTATCAGATCTCATGAGAGCTCACTATCATGAGAACAGCATGAGGGAAATCTACCCTCATGATCCAATTATCTCTCATACGATCACTCTCCCTATACTGGGAATTACAATTCAACATGAGATTTGGGTGGGGACAGAGAGCCAAATGGTATTATTCTTCCCCTGACCCCTCCCAAATACCATGTTTTTCTCACATTTTAAAACACAATCATGCCTTCCCAATGGTCCCCCAAAGTCTTAACTCATTTTAGCATTAACCTAAAAGTTCCAGTCCAAAGTCTCATATGAGACAAGGCAAGTCTTTTCTATCTATGAGCCTGTAAAATTTAAAATAAGTTAGTTACTTCCAAGATACAATGGAGTTAAAGGCATTGGGTAAATGCTCCCATTCCAAGTGGGATAAATTGGCCAAAACAAAGAGCTACATACCCTTTGCAAGTCCAAAACACAACAGGGCAGTCATTAAATCTTAAAGTTCCCAAATTACGTCCTTTGATTTAATGACTCATATCCAGGGCACATTGATGCATGGGGTGGTCTCCCAATGCCTTGGCCAGCTTGACTCTGGTGAATATGCAGAGTACAACCCTCATGGCTGCTTTCACAGGCTGGAATTGATGTGTGGTACAAGTTGTCAGTGTGGTAGCTTTTATAGATGTGTGGTACAAGTTGTCAGTGGATCTATCATTCTGGAGTCTGAATAATGGCCCTCTTCTCACAGCTCTGCTAGGTAGTTCCCTAGTGGAGACTCTGTGTGGGAGGTTCATCCCATTCATTATCCCTCCACATGGCCCTAATAGAATGCTCCATGAGGGCTGCACATGTGCAGCAGACTTCTGCCTGTACCTGTACATCCAGGCTTTACCACACACTCTCTGAACTCTAGGCATAGGCTACCAAACCTCAACTCTTGCATTCTGCACACCTTCAGACCCAAACTACATGGAAGCCACCAAAACATAGGACTTGCACCATCTGAAGCAATGGCTTGAGCTGTGCCTTAGCCCCTTTCACCATGGCTAGAACTAGACCAGATGAGATTCAGAGCACCATGCCCCAAGGCTGCACTGAGCAGTGGGGCCCTGAGCCTGGCCCATGAAATCATTTTTCCCTCCTAGGTCTCCACGCCTGTGATGGAAGGGGGTGCTGCAAAGGTCTCCAAAATACTTTGAAATCATTTTCCCCATGTCTTGATCATTAACATTTGTGTATTCTTATGCATGTTTCTGCAGCCAGGTTGAATTTCTTCCCAGAAAATGTTTTTTGTTGCTGTTGTTTCTTTTCTACCACATGGCTAGGTGCAAATTTTTCAAACTTTTGTGCTCTGCTTTTCTTTTAAATTTAAGTTCCCATTGCAGATGAGTGTATGCTACTAGAAGCAACAGGTCATGTCTTGGATGCTTTGCTGTTTAAAAATTTCTTCTGCCAGATACCCTAAATCATCTCTCTCAAGTTCAAAGATCCACAGATCTCTGGAGCAGGGCGATAATGCTGCCAGTCTTTTTGCTAAAGCATAGTCAAGAGTGACCTTTACTCCAGTTCCTAATAATTTCCTCATTTCTATCTAAGACCACCTTGCCTAAACTTCATTGTTCAAACAGATATAAGCATTTTGATAAAAACTATTCAAAAAGTCTTTAGGAAGTTTCAAACCTTTCGTCATCTTCCTGTCTTCTTTTGAGCCCTCCAAACTGTTCACATCTCTGTTATTTCATTCCAAAGTCACTTCCACATTTCCAGGTATATTTATAAGCATTTCCTAACTTCTCTGGTATCAATTTTCTAATAGTTTATTCTCACAGTGCTTGAAAGAACCAACTGAAACTGAGTAATTTATGAAGAAAAAGGTTTTATTGATTCAGTTCTACAGGCTGTAAAAGAAGTATGGCTAGGGAGGACTCAAAAAACTTATAACCATGATGAAAGGCAAAGGGGAAGTAAGCACTGTCTTTACATGGTGGCAGGAGAGAGAGAGAAGAGAGAGAGAGAGAGAGCAAAGGGGGACGTGCTGCACGCTTTCAAATCATCAAATCTTATGAGAATTCACTCACTATTATGAGAACAACATGGGGAACATCTGCCCTCATGATCCAATCACTTTCCACCAGGTCCCTCCCCTAACTTTGAGAATTGCAATTCAACATGAAATTTGGATGGGGACACAGAGCCAAATGATATCACTAGTGATATGTGATTCTAGTTGTATATTTCTGTCTTTTACTGGCTAATGATATTAAATATTTTGTAATTAATCTGTCCATGTCTTTTGTCATTTTCTAATTCTTTATTTCAACTTATGAATTTTTATAACTCTTGAAGTATTTAAAACATAAGTTATTTGTAATATCAGTGGTTTGCAATTATTTTGTTACACTGTGTAGCTTGAGACAATAGGATATAGTGTTTGTTTAGGTTTATATGATAGAATCCCATGACAGTTTAGCAATGTGTACCAATAAAACACGGAAGAGACTTAAAAAACCCTAGTTCTCTATGTATTTGTTATTTTGATTCTAGATATTAAACATATTTCAGACTTTGAGCATGTATAGCATCTTTGCTTCTCATCTCTTACAATCAGTTCAATTGGGACAATGTATACAAACCAATATTGTAATTTATTACATAGAATAATAGACTTTCATAGTATTACTATGGTTCTAACTATATGCTCTTGTTATCAAACCTTGGCAAAGTCATTTTAAAAAGTGTCACATTGAACACCTTAATACAAAACCACTTATACAGGTTTTAACACTGTAATCCAAAATAATTTATAAGTGATTATTAACACTTGTAAAACATGGGTATCTTGTTATTTAATGTTGGGTTTTATTTATTATATTCTTGTGACACATTTCTACCAGTTGTTATGATAGAACTGTGTTTGGGCTAAGTTGTTATAAGATTTATTTTAAAGAGTCTGTTTTTCTTTTTGTGTGTGACTAAATAACATGATAAAAGAAAGCTCAACATATGATTTCTTCCTTCTCAGCTACAGCCAGGAGTGTTCTTAAATTTGGACTTGAGTTGATGGTCAAATGCTAATATTTTAATAATCTTGCAGCTATCCTGCTGCTAGAAAGAGAAAGACCCTGCCACATGTAGTGGGTAAGAGTCATTTCCTAAATCTGAGCCTTTATATATAGGATTGATGGCAAAAAATATTCCCAAAAGTCACCCTCCCTAACTATTAAGATACCATTAAATATTTTCTTTGAGCTTGATTCAACCAATCTGGTTATATATGTTTTCAAAACTGATTGATGACTATGTATGTATCATGGTAATAAATCTAAACTTTTTTTGAAAATAAAATATTGCTCTTCACAGACAAAACTACCTACTTAGTGAAATGGTCCCCTCTGAGTGAAAAAATAGAGAAATGAAGACTGTTTTCTAGACACCTCTTCCTCACTATCCTCTTGATTTTTTTCCTACTAATTAGCAGATAGTATTTTTTTTAATGTGTCATTTTGCCTTGATAGAATGAATCATAGACATTAATTTGGAGGTCAGCTGTGAGGTCTGGGTAAAAATGCCCTTCAATGTGTGTCCCCCTTATGGATATTCTCCAGTTGCTTCCTTAGGATGAGGATGCTATCCGTTAGCTCACATCATGTAACACAGGCTAGGCAATCAAGTCTTGTACCTGGTTAATATTTTCTGGGGTGACCTTCTTAATCCAAGCACATGAATCTTATTTTGTTAGCCTAAAGAGAGAGATCATGGTTCAAAACATGGAAAGATTTACCTAAGCTTCTGATGTGAAAAATTACACAGTTCTTCTCAAAGGTTTTGCTCCTTCAATTCAAATGAGAAGGTCGTTCCTTTAAAAAAAAATAAATCAGCATATTTGAATTTGTTTCTCCTATTCTTAAGCAATAAAGAGAAAATTATAATTGTAATCAGGAGCATTTCTGTTTATATTTATATTTATAGAAATTTGACATTAAGATATTGTTAACAGTGATTACGTCTTCAAAATGGAATGTATAGCACTTCATTAACGTGAATTTTTGCAGTGCGGTAAATGTTATTTTTTAATTAGAAATAGTAAAAGTGAAAAAAAAACCAGAAAACTTGTATTTTAGAATAAGAACTTCAAACTTCATTCTTAGGTTAAGTGTTTTTTAACATTTCATATTTTAGCCAAACTATGGGAAAGAAAAGTTGGCGTGAAATATTCCCAAAGGAGTTAATTCATAGGTCATTCTTAAAGTACATTTGCTTTTAAGAGCAAAATCATGTGAGAGGACTTAGTCACCTACAATATAATTTAAATTACAAAACATGTATATTACTCCTAAGAGGTGTTTTATTCATTTTAAATTGCAGAAGATGAGGTTACTTAAATCATGTTTCTTTAACTGGTTTACTAGTGAATTAAATGCAGAATTGCTTTACCTCATACTATTCAACATAATAACCATAACAAAATGAATTTAAAATATTTTTACAAATGTTTGTATGGTGTACCTGCAGACACACTGCATGAGACATTTAAAACCACCTCTATTTTAATTTATGTCAGATTCCTATCATTCTAAATTTTCTGAAAGACAGTGAAACATATTAAAATATTTGAACAACATCAAAGTAGCTACAGAACCCCTGAAATTAAGGCAGGCCATCTGGCTTCCATTTTGAGCTTTATTTGGCCTGCAAATCTTAAAAATACAGCTTATCTATTCTTCTAGTTTATTGTAGATTAGAAGTTGCAGTTGGATTAGAAGCAACAAAGTGGACGTGGGAGGAGGTAATGAGTGGAGGTAGTTAGAGGTATTCTGACAGCATTGAGAAGTTACAGCTGACAGCCTGACATTGAGGCATACAGAAACTCCCAAGCATATGCAGAAATGTGCTATGTGTTTTAGCACAGAACAAGAATGGAGATACATAATGATGGTGATGAGTCATCAAGGAAACGACTACATTATGTGCTGTGTCCTCTGTTAGGGAAGGAAGTAAAATGTACTCTGTGCTTTTTGGAAGAATTTCTGTAAAAACCAACAGCAAAAAAAAGTTAAAATGAATCATCAGCACCTGATGGAACAAACTTCATTTATGTAGAACATTCAGTTCCATAAAATCTGACTCTGTGATAAAATCAGTAGGGTTTTATCCTGGAAGAAATTGAGATGATAAAACTATACAAGTCCTAATCTACCAAAAATCTGGTTTGGAATTGAAGTTTCATTCTTTAGTTAAGTGTTTGTCTTTGGACAGTGGCGCCTATTTGAAGCTGAGTGTTTGTATATCCGTAAATGCCAGTTTTACTTTTGTCATGAGGTTTCATTGCAAACCAAATGGAAAAATGGAACTGAAAGTGAAGTCACATATGATAAAGAAGTATTACTGATAGTCCTTCTAAGCCTCCTCTGTTGGTAACTGAGAGCCTTTGGGATTTTAGAGTAATTTTTTTTAAAGAACAAGATCTAACAAATGCTGGATTCAAAGATACTTTACTTTCTAAGGCTCTTGCTTGGATATCATGTAAAGTACCAGTTGGACTCCAGGTCAGATACCCATCACCTTAAACACTCTGAAAGATAATAGAACATGTGCAAATGTTTACAGCTTCGGAGCAACTTAAACAGAACTATAGAACCTCTGAAATTAAGAGACCCTCAAGCTCTCTCTCTGAGCTCTGTTGGACTCTAAATCTTAAAAAGCTAGCCTAACTGTTTTCTATATTATTGCAGATTAGAAGTCACAAAGCAGTGGTAGAAGGAGGTAGGGAGGGGGAGTGGTTAAACACATTCTGATGGCATTGAAAATTTGCAGCAGACAGGCTGACATTGAGCAATACAGAAACTGTTTCACTCACAGGTGAAGTTATCTCCTCATGTTATCATATGGAGGAGGTAAAAAGGAATTAGTACCACACATAATTTCCAAAGGTACCTCAATTCATCTCATTCCCTTAACATGACCTTCTTGTGAAAATTTTCAGTGTTTTACGTTAAACATTGTGACCATGATAGTCTAGTGGATGAGAACCTCACGCAGAGGCAAGTTGAAGACAAACAGGAACTGAAGTTACATTTAAAGATCATGGAATGGAGAGTGAGTCCTGTGACTTATGTGCAAAGGCCAGTCATAACAACTATGCATGAGAAAGCTGGGAGACTGGTAGAGCATTCTCAAATTTGCAGGGACAACATACACATACTAGGGAGAAAGAAGTCACTGAAATAACTGATTCTCCTTGCATGTGGAGTTTTTTGTTACTACCATTACCATCACTTTTGCTTTTCCCATTTTGAGAGTATTTAAAAAATTATGTTCTTGAAAATTAACTCTGAGTTACATAAGTGTAGTGAGATGCCAAAGGAAGGATTTGCACTCAATATTCCCACTTAACTGGTATCAATAGTGTTCAATAGATCTGTCTGCAATGAAATAAATTCTGTATCTCAGTTGTCCATTAATACATCCAGCTATATTAGCCATATGTAGCTACTGAGCACCTCAAATGTGCCTAGTATGATTAAGGAAGCAATTTTTAATCTTTAGTCAATATTGTTTCATTTAAATTTAAATTAAGTGGCCAGATGTCACTTGTGTTTATGATACTGGACAATATTGGTCATCATATGACTTTTAAATATTAAAATAATTCAAACGAATGGAAATGTTTTAAATCCAAAGCATTTAAGATAGTCTTTGTGTAAACTTATTCGATGTATAACTCTCACTATAATCTGAGAGGCTATTTATTGAAGCTGAATGTAAGGAAAATGGTATCAAATAATGCAAAAGTAGTTCTTTCCTCATTTGAAGCCTGTCCTGAAACTGAGTAATATTATCAAGGCACCAGAGGAATCACTGAGGCATTGATGTTGATGTTTATGCAAGAGAAAGATCTTTCGGGATTTAAAACAACCTTTTTTTTTTCTCTCAAGACAAAGGCACAAAAAAAATTAGAAAATAAGAGATCTCAGGAAGAATACTATTTATTTTATTTTTTAATTTTTTATTTTTTCATTGTACTTTAGGCTCTGAGGTACATGTGCAGATCATGCAGGATTGTTGCATAGGTACATACATGGCAATGTGGTTTCCTGCCTCCATCCCCCCTGTCACCTACATCTGGCATTTCTTCCCATTTTATCCCTCCCCGACCTCCCCAACCCCCGCTGTCCCTCCCTTGGCCCCCCTAAACAGACCCCAGTGTATGATGCTCCCTAACTGTGTCCATGTGTTCTCATTGTTCATCACCCACCTATGAGTGAGAACATGTGGTGTTTGATTTTCTGTTCTTGTGTCACTTTGCTGAGAATTATGGTTTCCAGAGTCATCCATGTCACTACAAAGGACACAAACTCATCATTTTTATGGCTGCATAGTATTCCATGGTGCATATATGCCACATTTTCCTTGTCCAGTCTACCATCCATAGTCATTTGGGTTGGTTCCATGTCTTTGCTATGGTAAATAGTGCCACTATGAACATATGTGTGCATGTGTCTTTATAATAGAATGATTTGTAATCCTTTGGACATATACCCAGTAATGGGATTGCTGAGTCAAATGTAATTTCTATTTCCAGGTCCTTGAGGAATCGCCACACTGTCTTCCACAATGGTTGAACTAGTTTACACTCCCACCAACATTGTAAAAGTGTTCTTATTTCTCCACATCCTCTCCAGCATCTGTTGTCTCCAGATTTTTTAATGATTGCCATTCTAACTGGTGTGAGATGATATCTCAATGTGGTTTTGATTTGCATTTCTCTAATAATCAGTGATGATGAGCATTTTTTCATATGTTTGTTGGCCTCATTTATGTCTTCTTTTGAAAAGCGTCTGTTCATATCCTTTGCCCAATTTTGGATTGGTTTGTTTTTTTCTTGTAAATCTGTTTTAGTTCTTTGTAGATTCTAGATGTTAGCCGTTTTTCAGATAGGTAGATTGCAAACTTTTTTTCCCAATCTGATGGTTGCTAGTTCACTCTAATGATTGTTTCTTTTGCTGTACAGAAGCACTGGAGTTTAATTAGATCCCATTTGTCGATTTAGGCTTTTGTTGCCATTGTTTTTGGTGTTTTATTCATGAAGTCCTTGCCTATGCCTATGTCCTGAATGGTTTTGCCTAGGTTTTCTTCTAGGGTTTTCATGGTGCTAGGTCTTATATTTAAGTCTTTAATCCATCTGGAGTAAATTTTAGGGTAAAGTGTCAGGAAGGGGTCCAGTTTCTGCTGTCTGCACTCTGCTAGCCAGTTTTCCTAACACCATTTATTAAATGGGAATCCTTTCCCCATTGCTTGTTTTTGTCAGGTTTTGTCAAAGATCAGATGGTTGTAGATGTGTGGCATTGCCTCCAGGGCCTCTGTTCTCTTCCATTGATCTATATCTCTGTTTTGGTACCAGTACCATGCATTTTGATTATTGTAGCCTTGTAGTATAGTTTGAAATCAGGTAGCCTGATGCCTCTGGCTTTGTTCTTTTTGCTTAGTGTTGTTTTGGCTATGCAAGCTCTCTTTTGGTTCCATATGAAGTTTAAGGTGTTTTTTTTTTCCAATTCTGTGAAGAAGGTCATTGGTAGCTTGATGGCAATAGCATTGAATCTATAAATTACTTTGGGCAGTATGGTCATTTTAATGATATTGATTCTTCCTAACCGTGAGCATGGAATGTTTCTCCATCTGTTTGTGTCCTCTCATTTCCTTGAGCAGTGGTTTGCAGTTCTCTTTGAAGAAGTCCTTTACATCGTTTGTTAGTTGTATTCCTAGGTATTTTATTCTCTTTGTAGCAATTGTGAATGGGAGTTTGCTCATGATTTGCCTCACTGTTATTCTGTTATTGGTGTATAGAAATGCTTTTGATTTTTCCACACTGACTTTGTATCCTAAGACTTTGCTGAACTTGCTTATCAGTTTCAGGAGGTTTTGGGTTGAGACGTTGGGGTCTCGTAAATATACAATCATGTCATCTGCAAATAGAGGGAATTTCACTTCCACTTTTCCTAATTGAATTCCTTTATTCCTTTTTGTTGCCTGATTGCTCTGGCTAGAACTTCCAATACTATATTGAATAGGAGTAGTAAGAGAGTTCACCCTTGTCTAGTGCCAGTTTTCAAAGGGAATGCTTCCAGTTTTTGCCCATTCAGTATAATATTGGCTGTGAGTAAAATATATTTATTTCTAATAATTAAGTTTGTCTTGCCTTAGTATTCTTTTATTGTATATTTATTATATATCTTCTTTATCATTTTTGGATAATTTGTGTTCTCATAATGATTTACATCTCATTAAATTGTATTTGAGGATTTTGTTTTATAATTTTATTTGGTAATTTTTGACCATTAATTAGATTATCTTATTTAATGTAATTACTAAAATATCTAGAGTAAGCCTTATCATTTTACTTTTTATTTCCTGCTTATTCCACCTCTTCTATGTTTATATCTTATTTCCTATCTATTTTGGATAAACCAAAATATTTGAAATATTATTCTATTTTTCTCTTTGTTAGTTTCTTAGTTAAATGAGATTATAGAATTTTTAATTGACTAAGTGTGGTCTACCAGTCTACCATAAATGATTACTTTTATTATACTTTGTCTGAGATAAACCAGAACCATAAAACACCTTAAGTAAATTCACCACATTGTTTCATTGTATGACTCATGTCACAGATTTTATTCTGTGCCTATCAGTGATGCACATAATGTAATTATATGTGATTATCTTTGGTCAAATACAAGTTAGATTTACCTGTATTTTTACTCTTTGATTGCTAGTAATTCCTTTCTGTCTTTCTGTACTTGTATTTGGGATCATTTTTCTTCCACCTGAATAACCTATTTCTGCAAATGTAAGTCTGTCAAAAATAAATTCTCTTAATTTTCAGTTCGTATTATTGTTTTACTTTTAAGTATATTTTCACTGAGTACAGATTAATGATCTTTTATTTTAAGCATGTAAAGGTCTTAATCCTTGGTTTTTTTGTCTTCCATTGTTTCAGTAGAGAGTATTAGAGTAGGTCTTACTTGTTTTGCCAACATATCTTATTGACTGATATTAAAAATTTATCTTGAAATGTGAAGTTTCCCTATGTCTTTCATATTTTTGGAATATTTCTTGGTTAGGATATTTTCAAAAATATTTTTTGCTGTATTTCTTCCTCTCCCTCTCTTGTGGAACTTCCATTGCATAATATTTTGTTTTGCATTTTCCCCCAGATATCTCATATACTCTTTGATGTATTTTATATATTTTTCCATCTATTTTTGTGTGCTTGTGTATCAATACTAACCTATTTTCCGGTTCACTAATTATGCCTTTAACCATGTCCAATCTGCTATCAAGTCCATTGGCCGTATTCTTTATTTTAATTATTATAATTTTGTGTCTCAAAATTTCAGTATGACTTTTTAAAAGGTAGTCGTTCTACTTAAATCATTCATCTTATCAATGTTTTTGAGCCTATTATTCACAAGTATTTTAAAAGTTTAGTAATCTAAGACTAATGTCTGGAACTCAGTTATACATATTTAAATGTTATTGTGAGCTCTTAATTTGAATTTTTTAAAAATATGGATATCATATATGAAAAAATTTGGAGAAGATCTGGAAAATGCATTAACATGGAGTATATAAACCTTATGTTCTGGCAAGCATATTGATTGGGAAATTTCTCAATTCCATCAGTGACAGAGTTTACTACCGGATACTTTCAAAGTCTGTGAAACATAATAAACCTCTAGCCCCCAACCTGCAGGTATAGCCTGTTAAGCTTCTCATCTGGAAGCTTAATGTTCATCAGAAATCCTTCTTGGCAGGCATCAGACTACAGTTTTCCCCCAGTTTTATTTAAGAGTGATAAAAGCTCTGCTGAGATTATTGTAAACCATTTTTTTCATGATTTCTTTTTTTTATTATTATTATACTTTAAGTTCTGGGGTACATGTGAAGAACGTGCAGGTTTGTTGCATAGGTATACATGTGCCATGGTGGTTTGCTGCATCCATCACCCCATCATTTACATTAGGTATTTCTACTAATGCTATCCCTCCCCTATCCAGCCACCCTCTGTTATCTCTCCCCTAGATTCCCACCCCGTGACAGGCCCCTGGGTGTGATGTTCCACTCCCTGTGTCCATGTGCTCTCATTGTTCAACACCCACTTATGAGTAAAAACATGTAGTGTTTTGTTTTCTGTTCTTATGTCAGTTTGCTGAGAATGATGGTTGCCAGATTCATCCATGCCCCTATGAAGGACATGAACTCATCAGTTTTTATGGCTGCATAGTGTTCCATGGGGTATATGTGCCACGTTTTCTTTATCTAGTCTATCACTGATGGGCATTTGGGTTGTTTCCAAGTCTTTGCTATTGTGAACAGTGCTGCAATAAACATATGATTGCATGTGTCATTATAATAGAATGATTTATAATCCTTTGGGTATATACCCAGTAATGAGATTGCTGGATCAAATGGCATTTCTATTTCTAGATCTTTGAAGAATCACCACACCATTTTCTACAATGGTTGAAGTAATTTACACTCCCACCAACAATGTAAAAGCATTCTTCTTTCTCCACAACCTCTCCAGCATCTGCTGTCTCCTGATTTTTTTAATGATTGCCATTCTAAGTGGTGTGAGATGGTATCTCAATGTGGTTTTGATTTGCATTTCTCTAACGATCAGTAATGATGACCTTTTTTTATATATGTTTGTTGGCTGCATAAATGCCTTCTTTTGAGAAGTGTCTGTTCATATCTTTGGCCCACTTTTTGATGGGGTTGTTCACTTTTATCTTCTAAGTTTGTTTATGTTCTTTGTAGATTCTGGGTATTAGCCCTTCCTTAGATGGGTAGATTGCAAAAATTTTTTCCCCAATCTGTTGATTGCTGATTCACTCTAATGATAGTTTCTTTTGCTTTGCAGATGCCCTTTAGTTTAATTAGATCCCATTTGTCTATTTTGGCTTTTGTTGCCATTGCTTCTGGTGTTTTAGTCATGAAGTCCTTGCCCATGCCTATGTCCTGAAATGGTGTTGGAAAAACTGGCTAGCCATATGCAGAAAGCTGTCACTGGAACCTTTCCTTATGCCTTATACAAAAATTAACTCTAGATGGATTAAAGATTTAAACATAAGACTTAACACCATAAAAACACTAGAAGAAAACCAAGGCAATACCATTTTCTTGGCTTCTTAGCTCCCTTTATACTACAGGTAAAATACCTCAAATATCTCAGATAGAAAAACTGGTGCAGATTGTCATCCTGTCTTCAGTACTATTTTTCTCTCCAAAATGTTGACTCTTCCGTGTTTGTTGGCCATGTACTTATGAACTTCAACTTTTTTCCCCTCAGATTTATGACAATTCAAAATTATTCTGGAAATTCTGGCTCTTAATTGGTACCCTCTTTCAGCCTCCAGCATTGAGAATGTAGAAATTGGAAAAGTGTCTTGCAGCATGAGGATCTCACCTCAGTGAACTGTCATTTTCTTCCCCAAAATATTAACACACAATGTCATGGCTGTCTCTGATGCTATCCATTTACTCAAATAGATATGTATTATCTAGCTTTTTTAGTTTTCTTTGACACAGGTTAATCTGATAAAAACTTCTCCATAATAAGCATGACCCTTGGGATCTCGCCTTTAACAACTAGTTAGTTGTTTTCTTTGACACAGGTTAATCTGATAAAAACTTCTCCATAATAAGCATGACCCTTGGGATCTTGCCTTTAACAACTAGTTAGTTGTTCCATTTACTAAAGTATAACCTAGTTATGCAGAAACAAATATGAGGGTTTTAGAAATGTATGATTTTATTTTGGGTATATAAAGTTTGGAATGACTTTTATACAACCAAGTAGATAGGATCAGTCAAAAATTGCATGTTTGAGTCTGGTTTATTCATGAATTCAACAATTAATGTCCATCATATGCCAGATACTATTCTCATGGCCCAGTAATAAAGACACATTTGATTGAAAAATACATTAAAAGACATTTAACTGATGTAAAAAATAATATTTTGTAAATTATGTGCTCAAATATTTTGCATAACATAAAATCTGTTATAATGTTTTTTCATAATATAAAATTTTCTTAGTGAATATTGCTTATAATTATTTCTTATGTGATGGTTAATAGCCTCATAGCACTTTTTGTTTCTCTGAAACATATTTAATACATAATAACACATTTAATGTTACGTAGTTAGATTAAATAATTGCTTACAATAAGGCTTTGAAAGTCATTTTGAAAATGTTCATGAAGAAGTATTGATATAATAATTGGGGCTTTGTATTTTCTTGTTCAATTATACCTCTCCAAGTCCTGCTTGGTGTAAAGTGTGGCTCTGCCATGAATCTTAATGAATTATATGACTGCCTATAAATTTTCCAACAACTCTGTAAGGTAATTATTACATTTATATCTGTACATTTTTTAAAAATTAAAGCATACTGGCTAAAAGCTATGGCAATTTCTTAATTTTTACAAACATGCTAAAGACCACACATGAAAAGCCTGGACATGATATGTGAAATGGGGAAAGGTAGAAACAGAGTCTGACTGTCACTTATATAAACATTAGAAATTAATGAAAATTATGCTGTCATTTAGAGAAATTCATACTATGGCTTTTTAAATCCCAGTTTCCATTAAGTATCTTTAAATATTAGAAAATACACATTAGTAATCTGCATTAATAATTTTTAAATATCTCAAAATGCTATTTATTTTCCTCTCACACTGTATATTTTTCCAATAGTAATATACTAGCTGCTTTATTAGTCCTTTTTCCAATTGTATTTTTAAAACTCATAACTCATACAGCACCAGATATTATAAAAAAAATAATACATGATCTTGTAAATTAAGTATATTATGGGCTGAATGATTGTTTTCCCCTAAAATTCATAGGTTGGAGTTCTAACCTCCAATGTGATGATATTTAGAGATAGGACTTTGGACTTACTAGGTTTAGATGAAGTAATTAGAATTAGGTGAGAATAGGGTGGGAGGCTCGTGATGGAATTGATGCCTTATAAGATGAGACTGGAGAGCTAGCTTTCACCCTTTCCACCATGTGAGATACAAGAAGAAGGCAACAGTCTGTAAGCCAGCAAGTGGATCCTTAACATAACTTGACAAAAGCTCATATCATAATCTCAGACTTCCGAATGTCCAGAACAGTGAGAAGTATATTTCTGTTGCTAACACCACCCAATGTGTAGCTTGCCAAGCCAAATAATATGCTATGCATAATGAATATGTATTATAAATACATATGTATACAAAATCCCTGAGTGTCAAGCCGACAGAGGACACCTAAGAAGTATAGAGCAGTGGTTCTTGAAAATTAAACTACATGAGAATCACCTGGAGAATTTAGTAACTTACAGATTGATGGTCCACCTCAAGTTTTGTATTAAGTTCACCTAGTATGTTTTTTGAGAATTTACATTTTTTTGCAGAGTTCCCGGGTGTTAATATTATTGTTGGTCTGTAGACTCTATTCTGAAAACCAATGATCTAAACTAGATGTCGAAATATATTTTTTAAAAAATATGTGTTATTTTAAAACCTATCAAGCATTCAAATTTCCCTTGGATAGCTTTGTAATTTAAAATGGTTTATCAGAATATGTTCCTAAACTTTATACGATCCTCAAAATATTTACCTTATGGCAAAATAAGTCACTTTTAAATAGGAACAAAAGGATGATGAGACTCCTAAAAAGACTGAAAATATTCGGTTTAATATCTGAACTCTCTTACACATAAAAAAGTGTGCTAATATGAGAGTTTTATCTCCGACTAACTTCACTCCTAGAAATACAGACTAGAAAAACAAGAATGCATGTTTGATTTTGATAAATAAGTGTCTTTTTCTTCTTCCAAGAATTTATTTATATAGACATTTGAATTTTGGATTAAACATTTTGTTTCTTTCTCTTTGAATTCAAGATATTATAAAGATTTGAGGTTTTTGAGAATTTGTTGAATCAGAGATAAATGTGTATACTTCCCTTTAGAGCTATCACTAAATATATGACCAAACCACAAAACAAGATTTTCTCTAAATGTATTAGACATTCTGTATAAGGAAAAAACTGCTTAAATTAAAATTTGATTGAAAATTTTATACGAATGAAACTCCAAACATACTTCTTAGAGAAAGTGCTACTCATAAGAATATACCATAAAATGTTAAAAAGATACATGATAGACAGGATATATCTATTTGCTTCTTTCTGTAAAAAGTTTGAAACACATATTTGCTGAGACATAATACAAGTTTTTATTACAAAAAATTATTACAAAATGATAAAGAAAAATAAAAATATAAAAAATGAGCAAATTTTATGAATAGAGTAGGCAAAAGAAAGGTACATGGTCAGTAAAAGGAGAAAACATATTTCCATACTATTTTAGAAAAGGAAATCAAACAAAATGACTTTATATATGAAATACAATGGGGATTAATTTTACTTCCTTTCAAATCTTCAACAATTAAAAACATAAGTATATTCAGTTAGGAAAAGAGGAAGCCAAATGTCTCTATTTGCAGACAACATGATTGTGTATTTAAAAGACCCCATCATCTCAGCCCAAAAATCTCCTTAAGATGATAAGCAACTTCAGCAAAGTCTCAGGAAACCCTTTTTCTTAACCTCTTATCTATGATACTTAAGGATCTTGACTCTGTGCCTGCAGAGGCATAGCACTGGGAGAATGGCAGGAACAACTTGGGATGTTGACAATGCATGGCCTAGATTCTATCTGTCATCAGTACAATTCTGCAAGAAAGGGACAATCTTAACTGAAGGAGGTCCATCTGAACGCCAAAAGAGAAGAAAATACAGCTTCGCTAGGAGAAATTCCTTCTGCCTGTGGCCTGCAATAGAGTCCCATTATTTGACTTAAATGTGCATTATTTCATGTAGCAAGAATAGTTGAGGTGGGGCAGTTCCTGTGTTGGCTAATTCCACCTTTGTATACAGGCTCATTGTCTCTTCCTATTTCTTATTTCATGACTTGCCTATGTATGTCCTGTGCCCATTTCAATTGTGATACTCAATTTTTCTTATTTGTAAAAACTTTTTATGTATTATAAATTTGGACCATTTTTATATCATTTATGTTGAAACTACTCTCCCAGTTTCATAGCTTCATTTCAATTCCATAATTTTTTTCCTTTGAAGTTTTATGTTTAGTTTTACTAAAAGTCCATCTCTATCTCAAATGGAATAATCATATCCTTCTGTATTTTCTTCTAAAACATTTATGGCTTAACTTGTACAGAAATATTTAAATTAATTCATCTGAAATTTAGGTATGAGTTATGAGATAGGAATTTATTTTTCTAAATGGTAGCTAGTTATCCTCAAATGCCTTATAAGGTATATCATCTCTCCTCTGGATCTAAGTGCAGCCAGTAGTATACATGACTTGTTGTGTAAAAGTGATTTGGCTTTTTCTTCCCCCACCAACCCCCCCTCCTCCCACCCACTATCACCAGTAATGGCTATAAGCAAGATTTGGCTTCTTGAGTTCCTATTCTACCTCATTCATATGTAATCTTATTCGTGGGCTACTGTCACACTGTTTTAATTATGGTAGCATGATAGTTTATTTGGTATCCAGCAGCAAGTTTTCCTATACATTTCTCTTTTTAATACATCTCTTGGCTGATATGATTTTTATCTCTCAGTTGATCCTTGCATTTGTTTTTGTCAAGCTGCCCCCAAAATTCTATTTGAATTTGGATTGGAATGGAAATAAATGATGACCTGTATTTTGGAGAGAACTGTAATTTTTATAGCATTGAGTCTTCTCACCCCAAAATAGCTTTGTCATCCCAATTACCAAATCTTCTTTAAAGACCCTCTGAAAAGTTTTATAGTTTTCTTTATATAGAATTATATATATTTCTTAGTTTCTGGAGTTTGTGGTTGTTACTGATAGTCTTATAATGTTATCGTTATTACTGTTGCTATTATGAATGAGGTATTTTCTATTATCATCTTGTCGTCTATATTTTGTATGGCCATATTATTGAACTCACTTATTAAGACTCTTAAGTTTTTAGTTGATTTTTGTTAGTTCTGCAGGTAGGCAATTTTACCCTCTGCAGCTAGTATTTCCAATATTATATCTGTTTTTCCTCACCTTATTACATTGATCAGAACTAAATTTCCAGGAACATATAACATAATAGTGATAAAAACCATCTTGATCTTGCTGTTGACTTTAATGGGAATGCTTCAAATATTAGGTTGAACCATATGAAACTGACACTTTTCCAGGCCAAAAATAAAGTCGGGGATCAGTAATTTCAAAGGTTTCAAACTTTTATTTGGTCATTTAATAAAATATTGAAATTTGATTCCAAGTAGGAACTCATTATTAAATATTTCTGAGCACTTACGGTAGACAGGCAAAGAGTTAATACACGGATATATAACTCTTGAACAAGACAAACAGTTTCTCCTGTCTCAGAGTTAAATTAACACTACTGCAGGAGAAAGCAGACCACACTTCAGCTAACAACAAAAAATCTAACTAATCAAAATGGTGACAAGAACTCAGAGAGATTAGTATGATCTAGAGATCCCAGCAGGGCACCTGCTGAGAGGGTAGTCAGGGTCGCACCTCCTGAGCAGAGACATTGAAGCTGACCTTGAAGGCTGAGATGGAACCAGCCATGCAGTGAGCTGTGGGGACACACTCCTGCAGGGGCGAGTGAGGGGTAGGCTCTGGAGTGCAATGTGGCTGCTGAGTTCTGGGGTCTGTCAGGAGGCCAGGGTGGCCAGAATACCACAGAGTGGGTCCCCAAGCCACAGGCCATATCTGAGGTGGGGACTGGGTGGGGTAAGAGCCATGTTTTGAACTGGCCATGGATTAAGATTGTGATTTGAATTGGGCCTTTAATATCAGTTGAGCATCCCTAGACCAAAAATCTAAAATCCAAAATACTCCAAATCTGAAACTTTTAGGGCGCCAATATAAGATAGCTAGCTCTCCTCTCCTTTGCTTTCTGATGGTTCAACATATACAAACTTGGTTCCACGCACAAGATTATTTAAAATATTTCCACAATTATTATCAGGCTCTGTGAATAAGGTATATATAAAACATAAATGAATTTCATGTTTAGACTTGGGTGCCATCCCTAAAATATCTCATTATGCATATGCAAATATTCCAAAATCCAAAATCTTTGAAATCAAGAACACTTCTGGTCCTAAGCATTTCGGATAAGGGATACTCAGCCCGTTCTTGAAAATGAGATTTGGCTCATGTCCGAAAGGGACCAGCAAGTGATGAGTTCTGCTCCCAGCTGTTCCCATGGGGTAAAAGAAGGAGCACTACCAATATACCTTTGGAGGCCCTGGCAGGAGAAAAATAAAACCATTTTCTAATTATACCAAACCAGTGTCACAAGCTGAAGGCCTAAGTTAAAGACAGATTTGGGAAAGCATTGAACTTTACTTTGGAAATGAAGAGGAAGCAATAATACTTTTTGAGCAAAGAGGCTTACTTCGTTCTCCAAAATCAGAGGAGTTGTAGGACCTTAAGGCAGAGTGGAGGCTGGGGATTTACCTCTTTGTGGTTCTGATCTGTGGCTGGGCCTGCATCATTGGTGCACTCTTCTGTAAAAGCCAGCAGAAAGCCCTAATGAATGTGGTAAACTTTCACAGATGCCCCTGGGCCTATTTTCCCAGAAAGTGACTCAACATCTGTCCCACTGGCCTGTCATATTTAAGAAAAGATGACCAAGTTGCATCTGCTGCTGGCTAGAAGATCAGGTGGCAGAGAAGGGTCAGAGATGAATCCAACCAGGCCTATAAAGATGATGGAGGGTTCTGGAGGAGGAATGGTCCACATGACAGTGGAACACTCAGGCAGGTAGGCAAGGGGTAGGCAAGGCATAGGCAAAGCATCGTGTCCAGAGAGGTAAGGCTCAGTGGATGGTGGGAGTACAAGGTGAACACACATACAGGTGGTTCCAGTAAGGAGCAGAGTGTGATGAGAGACAGAGACAGAAAAGCCAGGCTGCTACCAGTTGATAACCATGTATCAGAAATGGCCACAAGCGGTCAGCAGACCAGGGTCCCCAGGAGGCGACTAGGTCCCAGGCAGGACTAAGGCTCAGAGCTAACAAAAGGCCTATTGGACCCAACATTTGATTGGAACAAGAGTGTGAGACAAAAAAAATCTCCACGAGGCTGGGGCTATACACTTGAGTCCAGAAGGATCTAGGCCCAAGCAGAGGTCAGCTAGGAGAGGGAAGACCACTGAGTCCTGCCTGGGAGAAGGTGGCAAAGCAGAGGCAGGGCAAGGACAACCTGATGACAGCAGCATCGGACCTCACCCTTTCTCTCTCTTTGAGAAAGCTCTCTGCCCACCCCCGGCCTTTCCCTGAGTACGCCCGGGCATGTCAAAACCCTGACGTGAGCAACTGGAAACATAACCTACTACTTGTCTGCAACGATGTAACAGAAGAACCAGGAAACATCTGAGTATCACAAGAGAGGCTCAACAACTATTACTTATGGCACTGTTTGTCACCAGACCAATGGGCTACTCATCACCATGGTAACAACAATCAAAACAAAGATTCCTGCTTTCCTGAAGTCGTGTTTAATGACGATTGTGTTACAAAGAAGAGTAACTAAACCCACAGTCCATTATAAACAGAGTTGCTAGTATACAACCTTAGTGATGGAGAAAAATCTCTTGGGATGGGACAAAGTACATTTCTGGGGATGTGTGTGCAGTTCAAGCCAAAAACCCCAGGAGGGAATCTCAGCTCAGCTTGAAGTCACTGCTTCATTCAGGCCTCCTTTTCTTCCTCTCCATCCCAGTTTTTAGGAAGAGATATTTTCATGAAATCTTATGCATTTGTTTAACAACCCAGATATGTACATCCCTATGCCTACTCATAAACTGGGCAGAATTTAATGATTATTAAGAAATATTAGCATTTGGAGTAGGTCTGATTGTTTTCTTTTATGTCATCAGGGTAATATATAATAAAAACTTACCTCCTTGAAGCAGGATTCTCCTTTCCAAATGCGTGATACAAATGTGAAGCACAATCTTCCCTCTCCCTTCTTCTTGAGTCTCCCTATCCCATGCTCCCTCCTGCAAGCTGAGCAGCAGCCCCTGGGTTCTAGGC
This sequence comes from Cheracebus regulus, assembly GCA_963574635.1. Lineage (NCBI taxonomy): Eukaryota > Metazoa > Chordata > Mammalia > Primates > Pitheciidae > Cheracebus > Cheracebus regulus. The sequence goes on along the minus strand of CAUYQU010010390.1, from coordinate 132,915 downwards.
CCATTGCCACCACCCACTGGTGGGCAAACCAAGTCACACCTACCCCCATCCCTCACCCACCCCCACCCCACCCTGGATTTCCTGTCTCACCAAGGTCACCGAGCAAGATCATAGTGACCCTGGGATGGGGGACAGAGCACAAGTCCACCAACATCTCTTCTTCTTCCAGAGCCTGTTCCCTTCCTGTCCCCCACCCAGGTCTCAAAACAAGAGAGCAGTCTCTTGTCCACTATTCCAGCATCTTCCTCGTCCACCATACCTGTCCCCACCATACCTGCCCCCACCATCAGTTTGGCCAAGGAAGGAATGGATTTTTCATTGGACTTGTTAAAAAGATCAGCGCACAGAGAAGCTGGCTGCAGTTTCCTTTTCCACTCTGACTCATCACTGGGCCAAGGGCCAAAGACCAACTTTCTCCAGTTCCCACATCTCACTTCAGATTTGCATGGGGAGTCGAATCGGTTGTTGATTAGGCTGGGGTTATTAAATTAACCACTCTGTGGTCAAGTGTCCATCCCTGGACCAATCAGCTCTGATCAATGGTGGGCATCACCTGGTACCAAATGGCTTTCCAGACCAACCCAAGGAGCCTTTTCCAGGAATTGGGATGTGGTGGAGTTCTCAGGAAACCAGATTCTTCCCTGGGCTCTGACAGCTTAACCTTTGCTTGACGCTTCTTCCACTGTTTCTGTGTCCTTGACTTGAGCGGGGAGACGGTGTCATTTAGAGAGTTGTAATCAAGTGCCTACTCTTAGGCAGCAACACCATTTTCTGCCTGTAAAACAAGGAGCAATAACTTAACCTCCCTCCCTGGACTTTTTTTTTTTTTTCCTTTCTTGAAACAGAGTCTCACTCTGTCGCCCTCGCTGGAGTACAGTGGCACAATCTCAGCTCACTGCAACCTCTGACTCCCGGGTTCAAGCAATTCTCCTGCCTCAGCCTCCTGAGTAGCTAGGATTCCAGGCATGTGCCATCACACTCAGCTAATTTTTTTGTATTTTTACCAGAGACAGGGTTTCACCATGTTGGCCAGACTGGTTTTGAACTCCTGACCTCGTGATCTGCCCGCCTCGGCCTCCCTAAGTGCTGGGATTACAGGCATGAGCCACCACACTTGGCCCATTATTTTCAACTGTAAAATGAGTGTCTCGCATGGGATTGTCATGAAGATTAAAAAACAAAAAGAAGATCATGCGTATAAAGCACTTAGTACGGGGCCTGGTATGTAGTCCACACAAAATTAACCTTGGTGTTATCCCCATCGTCATCATCATCATCTTCATTTAGTCAGGAAGCCTATTTCAGAGCTTCAAGTCAAGCACCCAGATTTATTTCTAGCCAGGCCTAGCCTTCCCTGTCTCACTTACTAAACTAAACATAATCAGTTGGTCATGACTTGAAACACGCACTGTTACTACGTGAGTGGAACAGAGCCTGTTCTTACTAACTTCCACTTGAAACTGGATAGGGCAGAGACACAGAAGGACACTGCTTGAGAATGGGGAAAGAGACACCTTCTCTATCCATATTCCTCCTGGGACTGGAGTAGGATTCTTCAGAATGATGTGAGAGAGCTCAATAAATCAGCAGAGATGGAATTCTAAAAGTAAATCTGATCCTGTGTCAAGAAGTCCACTTGGGAAGAAAATACTCCCTAAGAACAGGAAGATGTTTCAGAGGGCTCATCAATAAACCTGCAAAAAAGAAGAGGCTCCTTTTTTGACGACACCACAAAGCAATCCAGCCATTGGGCTGCTCAAGTGACGCCCTAAAGACCAAGTGATTGAAAAAGAGACTTATGACTGAAGTTACTAGGCACCTTCCTTCAGTGGCCCCTTGTGGAAAGAAGTTTGCCTGGAGATGGAATTGAGTAACTTCAAAGGAGTTTACAATCTAAATCAGAGCAGGGTCACTAGGGGGTTAGCATAGGAAGACACATAGGCAAGGCCTCTGCTCCAGATCTTGGAGAATTGATTTTGAGTTCTGGCTCTGCCAAGTATCAGCTCAGATATCCCGGGCAAACAACCCAATTTCTACGTAACAGGAGAGAACTGAATAAAACCAGTGTTGTTCAAGCGCCTCCACCAAGCCCTGTAGTCTCCCTGTGTGGATTCAGAAGCCACTGCCAGTTTTATGGAAAAAATATATTAAAGAGTCCTAGCAGGGGTGAGCCTCTGGTTCCCACCACTGCCACAACCCCTTCAGCTAGACAATCTCTGCCCTTTTACTTCAGATGTCACTGTTTCAGTTTTTTTAAGTTTTCATTTTTTTTCGAGGCAAAAACAGGAGCCAAACGCAGTGGCTCACCCCTGTAATCCTAGCACTTTGGGAGACCGAGGCAGGTGGATCACTTGAGGTCAGGAGTTCGAGACCAGCCCGACCAACATGGAGAAACCCCATCTCTACTAAAACTACAAAAATTAGCTGGGCATGGTGGCCACATGCCTGTAATTCCAGCTACCCAGGAGGTGAAGCAGGAGAATCATTTGAATCCAGGAGGCGGAGGTTGCAGTGAGCCGAGATCACACCATTGCACTCCAGCCTGGGCAACAAGAGCAAAAGTTTGTCTCAAAAAAAAAAAAAAAAAAGGAGAAGATCTCAAACGCATTCCAGTTCTGGCAGTCTATAATTTGAGCATGGGGAAAATAGGGTTGCTTCAAGAAGAAGCTGGAAAGAAGCATTAGCACAAGACGACAAGATCACAAAAAGCATTGCCTGCCATGCTCAGGCACTTGAACTTTAGCTGGTAGGAAGCCATGAAAGGGAAATAAAATGAGCAGGTCGCTGGGCTAGCAAAACACCCTGAAGAGCTGAGTGAATGAAAAAATGCATGGGAGAGGAGGGGAGAGGAGTCCAAAGATAAAGTTATTCCATCAATCCCTAAGCAGGAGGTTAAGAACAATGGATGGAGAGGTGGAAGGGTGTGGGGAATAACCTTCACTAGTCAGCAACTTCCATTTTATTGTGTTTTCTTTTGTTTTTGTCTTCTCATTCCATTCCCATCTTCACAAAGCAGAGTAAAAACGACTCTCGTTGCTGTCAGTGTTGTTGATCTATTCCCTCAAATCAGAGAAGCACCATGGCACCACAGCAAAGGGTATGTGATCTTCAGCTAATTAATAAAGGCCAGGACATCGTTCCCCCACCAGATCCTATCAACGGTTGGCCACCTGTTCTAGAAGGATCCACACTTCCTGGTGACCCAGACATCCCAAGCTCCCAAATTAAGCATCTGCATCTACTTACTCAGCTTCAAAGAGGGACTTTCAGAATGCCACTGTTCCAGCAGCTTCCTCACCCACTATACCTGCTCCACCATCAGCTCAGCCAGGCAAGAATTCCCACAGGTTTTTCAGTGGACTGCAGTTAAAGATGAAAAAGTCACATCCAGACCTCTGATTTATGACGTGGCATGAACTCAACACTTTTCTCACGTTCTTGAGTCCAACAAAAATGAGCAAACACAGATATATAAAACTGGAACTGAGAAAATATTGGGTGCCTTTCAAAACACCTACATAGGACACTCCTTGACTATCCTGCAACAGGGAGTGGAGGGCTCAGTGAGGGGCAGGACACTGTTCCCTTGAGTGTGACTAAGGACCTGTTTCTGAAAAGAGTTGCCAGCCCACGTCACTGGCACCTGGCTCCACTCTCATCTCTTCCTCCAAGCTACTTAGCCCTGAGTGTATACACATGCAATCCTCTGCCAAGAACACTCTTCCCCCAGCCTTTTTAGTTGTTCATATATTGAGATCATTTTCTAATCAAATGAACAGAGGAATGAGTGAATGACAGCTGTTTCTTACAATCTAGCATCTTGAAGTCAACTCTGCTTCATGTAACAGCAACGAAATCTCAGATTCAGAGAACTAAAATGCAGAATTTTCAATAATCAGTAAGTCCAACCCATTTACTTTGAAGAAGTAAACCCAAAGAGGGGAAATGCTTAGTCTGAAGTTGCTCAAGAATAACAAATGCTAAGAGTTATTGATTGCCAGGGTCTAGGGGCTGTGCTAAATGCTTCACCCACATCATCACACTTAATCCTCACAATAATCTTTTGAGCTAGATGCTATTACTAGCTTCAATTTATATGAGAAAACTGAGAACAGAAATGACTAGTCCAAGTTATATAGCCTTGATGGTGTCAGATAAAATTCTGGAGCGTGGGGATAAAATAGATAAAATTCACCCAGGGGAGGGGACTAGAGAGAAGTGACAGTAGAAGGTCCTCTACCTCTCTGTGCCTCAGTTGCTACATCTGTGAATTCAGAATAATTATATCTCACTTCTACAGTAGCTATGAGATTTTATAAGAAATAATACATGTAAAACTATTTGGTAAGCTGCAAAGCACTATGCAAATGAATGAAAAAAATACTTTTTTAATAATGAAAAGAGGATTTATTGGGTTCTTCTGTTTAAAAGAATAGCATGTGCTTCTGTTTAAAAAGGAATAAAATGGTATAGAAAAAATATTATCCGAAGTTCTACTATCCAGAAATAATTAGCAATTTAATGCTAAGGCTTCAGGAAATCACTGAGTGTATTTATGTGTGTGTGCCTATAATTATTAAGAAATGGTATATTATTCATGCTCTTTTGTGATCTGGTTTTTTTTTCACTCAAGTTATACATGTTAAAAAATCAAGAAAACTTTTAAAAAGCTATTCTTCAGAGTTTAGCTCAGCCCTGTGAAAACAACCAGAATAGTTTATTTATCATCCTCTTTTTGACTCGTGAAACTGGTCCTAAGAGGCAGCGTCATCACCTATAGTGGTACAGACTGTGCCCTGCTTAGAGGCCAGGGAGACACATGGGAGCTGAAAGCCAGCCTGTTCCAGTCCCTGGCACAGCCACAACACGCAGGGGAGGGGGTCTTTGTGGGGTTGCACAAAGGCGCCATGTGTCCTAGCCTCTGAGCAGGGCTGACGCTAGCCATGGAGACCCTGAAGCCAGAGGGCCGCTACTCAACAACACTGGAGCCAGAGAGGGCAAGCAGAGCAGTGTCATCCGTCAGCTGCTTCTGTGCCAGATCCATGCCCCGTGCCCCAGAGCACAGGGTCAAACGCCATGGCATGCACACAGCAGCCTCTGAGAATGTGCGCTAAGTTCTGCTCTATGCGTGGAAGGCTTGTGGTGGTTTCATTCTTTTCCCCTAAGCAAATTTTAGGAAAATATTCAAGTGACAGGAAATTAAGCAAAGCTTTGGCCCAAATGCTGCCCGAGAACCAGAAAATCCAAGCCCAGTTTCCCGAAAAGACTGGCTCTGGGGTTCTCCATATTTACCCAAAGTTTCCACTGAATGTCTCTAAAGCAGTTGCAGGGTGAACGAGTTTTCTATGTCTGCATAACAAATTACCCCAAGATGTAGCTGTTGCGAATGACAAGCATTTCTTATCTCAAAGTGTCTCTGGGTCAAGAATCCAAATGCGCAGTCCTTCAATGTAAATTTTAAAAGAAAAAGAAAAAATCCAGGTGTCGTTTACCAAGATGTCTCTAGTTCAAGGTCACTCATAAGACTGGGGTCAAACTGTCAGCCAGGACTGCAGTCATCTCAAGGTTCAACTCAGGCTGGAGAATCTCCTTCTAAGTTCACCCATCTGATAGTGAGCATCACTTTTTTACCGCCTGGGCCTCTCCATAGGGCTGCCTGATAAGCTAGCAACTGCTTCCCTCAGCACCAGGAAGGAGAGAGAAAAAGAGAAGGGAAGGGAAGGGAGGTGAGAGAAGCGGGTGGGGAGAAGAAAGGCTACAGTCTTTTCCTAACCCATATCAGGAGTGACATCACATCACTTTTGCTGTATCCTATTCTTCCGAAGTGAATCACTAGCTCCAGCCCACACTCAAGAGAAGAAGATTACAGAAAAGCACAAATCTCCATCATCCTTCCTAGAACATGGATATAATGACTGGCATTCTGGCAGCCGTCTTGGTCCATGAGGATCAGAGCCACAACCTGGGGATGGTGGATCAGAAAACAGAAAGAAGGAGCCTGAGTCCCTGGTGATTCTCCCACATCATCACCGCCTTTTACTCAAAAGAATAAAACTTTAGGTGTTAAAGCCACTCTTGAGTTGCCTTCACATTCAGATGAGTCTCATTATAGCAGATCTAAGTTGTCAGCAATAACCCCAATAGGGTTCAGATTCAGGTTCAATCAGTATTTATTTCTTTTACAGAAGGAACAACTAGACACAGAGAGGAAGTTATTCACCCATCATCACTTAGCTAAAGACTGGCAGGAATAAGACCCTAGTTCCTGATCTCCACATCTACCCAATCCAGTTCTGGGTGTCCCCAAAGCTTGTTGAACATTCAAGGCTCTGTTTGAGATGTTCCTGGCAGCTGGAAAAGTTCTGACTCCCCCAGGCTATGTATTTGTACCAGAACATTCCCTGCTCTGTTTCTCTGCTTACCAAGTAAACAAGCGAAACAGAAAAGGGAAAATATTTTGGATGAATTGATGCTTTGCAGTTCAAAAACTTTTGTCTTATGCACATTCAAGCCCGTAGCCATGGAAACCTTCATTTCATTTCCTCAGACTGTGTCTTCATGCACCATTCCTTCTTTTGGAGCTCCGAAGTTAGCAGCAACCACAGATTAAATCAGTTCTGTAGAGCAGCAAGGTTACATATGATATTGCAAAGGACGTTGGTATATAAGTTGTAAACATGGAAGTGATCATGTTTCCATTACAGAGTTGTCTCAGATGGCTTGACTCTTCAGAAAGAGCCTTTCAGCCCACTTGCCAGAAGAATTGTCAGCAGAGCCACTCAAGACAGAATCATCACAGCTGCAACATTAATAAACATTTTGTTTTGCAGGAGACATGCTTGGTGTCCTTGCCCTACCACATTTCTTGCCCCAGGACAGCCTGCACTGCATTTGGCCTCTGCCAAAGGGCTAAGCCTAAGCCACCATATTTGTACTAAGTGTGCTGTTCCCACAGTCTCAGGGAGTTGGACAATGGCTGGTTACCAGGTGCAGAGGAAACCAATATATCAGTTAAGAAACTTTCTCTTGAGAATTTGAAGAAAGAGACACAGAGACTGTCCTTAATCAATGGCGGCCAGTTACAACTAAAAGCCCATGCAGCACTAGGGCTAAAGCTGACATCTCTGACCTCATACAGAATAATAAGAGAAAGCCAGTGCAAAGAAGGTGGATCCTGACTCAGAGAAAACCTGAAAAGAATCCATGCAGTTCCAAAGAGAGAAAGAAAAAGCAGCAGTCTCGATTTTCAATGGCTTTCCAGTTTCCAGCCCCTGGTTCCCACCAGGTGAGGCTGTGCTCCATTTCTAAGTGAGGTCTCAGGGCTCTTTTAGATGCTAGGGCCCAAACGGCTTTCTGCTCCTTGGCACAATGATGCACTATCCAGCTTACAAATCATTTCCACCTCCATTGTCTTGATTGGTTTTTCTCATGCCTGGAAGACAAGCAGACCGGGAATGATGACCCTTGCCCTTCTTTTACCAATAGGAAAACTGAGGCCCAGAGAAGGGAGATAACTTTTCTAAGATTATTCACCCAACTAGCTGTACGGGACAAAACCTCAACTTATGCCTTCTGACTCACGGTCTGATATTTTACCCACCTATATCAATGTGATCAAGAAAAACAAAACTTCAGAGTGAATGGGCCTGGAACTCCCATGATTGTCTCAGGCACTTACAGTTTCAGAAAGAAGCCTGTAGATGTGGATTCTCAAGGTGAGAGAGACAAACCAGATCACTGAAGCCTATTTTGTTTTAATTATTGCCTTGTCTCCCTTTAAATCATCAACTGCAAACTCTAATGTCTATAGGGGCAGGTAAAGAGAGGGAAACAAGCAAGTGTATCACAACATTAGGAGTGGTGGAGACGGGGGCGCCTGCAGTGCTAATGCCCAGCTTGAAGGAGTCCGCCACTCTTAGCTCTAGACATGTGGGAATGTATATCCTACACCAACAGATTTGCTCATGTTTTATGGAAGGTGAAATTTCCTAATTTTTTTTTTTTGAGACAGGGTCTCACTCTATTGCCTACACTGGAGTGCAGTGGCACAGTCATAGCTCACTGCAGCCTTGAACACCTGGGCTCAAGTGATCCTCCCACCTCAGCCTCATGAATAGCTGGGACTAAGCCACATGCTACCATGCCGGGCTAACTTTTTAAAGGTTTTTGTAGCGATAGGGTCTCCTATGTCACCCAGGCTGGTCTTGAAATCCTGGGCTTAAGCAGTCCTCCCACCTTGTCCTCCCAAAGTGCTGGGATTACAGGCATGAGCCACCACACCCAGCCCTAATTGTTAAAACATATTGAGCAAACAAATCACACCTGCTGGCTGGATACTACCCTCATACCAGCAATTTGCACCCCCTGCTCTGGATTGCAAGCACCAAGGCCAGAGCCATGCACTATTCATCTTTCCACCTCTAATACCAAGCACCGAGGGAGCACACAGGTGATCTGATTGATTAAATGGATTGGATAAAATGTCATCATTTTAATCTTTATTCAAATGGCATTTCCTCATAGAGGTCTTATCACCTGTGGTTATCCTTCAATATCCATCCTCTTATTTTTTCCTATGTAAAAAGACCCCTGATTTTTAACTAGATGTGTGGCTACCTGGAATTAAAAAAAAAAAAAAAAAAAAACACTTTCCAACCTCTCTTCCAGCCTCTCTCTACACTGGGCGTGGCCGTATGACAAAGTCCTGGCCAGGTGGATGAACACAGAGGTAGTGTGTGCAACTTTCCAGGAAATAACTCTCAAGAGAGCCATGCCCTTCTCCCTCTTCCTTTTCTCCCTCCTGCTGACTAGGATGCAGATGTGATGGCTGGAGCTGGAGCAGCCATATGGGGTCATAATGCTCAAAGCACATATTGAGGATGGTGAAACAAGGGATAAAAGGAGCTGGTTCTCTGATGATTTCAGAGCTGCTTTAGCAGCAATAGACTGCTTGATTTTGCCTGAGGAAAAAGTATGTAATTCTAGCTGGTTCATTCTGCTGTTTGGGGAAAGTTCTAAAAGAGCAAATTCTCATATTCTATCCTCTCATCTGGCTTTATTTTTATTAGCACTTACACTTAACATAATAACATCTATTTCTTTAACTTGTTAATTATTTTGCTCCCTATTAGATCATAAGCACCATGAGGTCAGGGACTTTGTTTTGCTCACAGTCATTTCCCCAGTGTTTAAAAGAGTGTCTAGCATATAGTAGATGCTCAAAAAATATTTGTTGAATATGTAATGAAGTGGACTACATTGGGTTAAAACTGAAAATGGGGCCAGGCATGGTGGCTGACACCTGTAATCACAGTACTTTGGGAGGCGGAGGCAGGTGGATCACCTGAGATTGGGAGTTTGAGACCAGCCTGACCAACACAGCAAAACCCCGTTTCTAGTAAAAATACAAAATTAGCTCAACGTGGTGGTGCATGCCCATAATAGCTACTCAGGAAGCTAAGGCAGGAGAATGGTTTGAACCCGGGAGATAGAGGCTGCAGTGAGCCAAGATTGCACCACTGCACTCTAGCCTGGGCAATAAGGGTGAAACTCTGTCTCAAAAATAAATAAATAAATAAAAGTGAAAGCTGAATTAAATGATAACGTATATCCAGTGTCATACCAGCCACCATCAGCCAAATTTGTGGATCAGCTCAATGCTTTCCACAAATTACCACAAAGGCTTTGATCAAATGCAAATGAGCCAGGGCAAAAGAGGGAAAAGCATTTTAGCAATCCAAAGGAATTGTCCCAAATTTAGAAAGATCACAGGAAAGGAAAACAAAATCTGAAAATACGTTTCCACTTCCAAAGGCAGCACTTGGACACAGCAGCCCTACTTGTGCTCAGGGACAGCCAGATCCCAGGTCCAGACAGGCTCAGGGCACTGCAGCATGAGAAACCTTATGCATTCAGTCTGGCATTGCTGCTGGGAGCCACTCAGTGTTGGATTCAAGGCTGGATTCTAAATAATGTGTTTTTATAATTGTTCAAGTCTCATTCTTAAAGGGAAGTGCTCCCTCCCCCATAAGAGGATAAGCCTGTGCCCAGAAAGTGAAGCCCCCCAAGCAACGCCCATCCCGGCCAAGTGGAAGCCCAGAACACTTGATCCAGACCACCATGTAAGGTGGCACAGCCTCAGGCACTGCAGGGCTCCTCCTCAAAGCAGTAGCAGCAGTTTTCCTAATTAATGGAGGAGACCTCAGGGACCTGGAGAACCCAGAAGAGGTAGAAAGCCCAGTTTAAAAGATTCCAAACTCACAACACTGGCTGTAAGTCCCAGGCCTGGAACTGGGGGCCCTAGCCAAGCCAGGACCTTTTCTAAAAGAACACTTGGAGTAGGGCAAGGAGGGATGGGGAATAGAAAGGTGGCATGTGCTAAAATGCCACAGGAACACTCAGAATAAACACCTGGCAGAATACCTCCACATCTGGAGCATGTCACAAGACTGCCATTACATTTGGCCAGGCCAAGTGCTCCACAGCTGCTACAGGGTAAAGGAGGGTAATTAAAAACAGCAGGTTGCCATGGTACAAAATTGATCACTGCTGAACAATGTGTGTGTTTGTCTTCAGAGTTGAAGTACTACAAGTGAGTTATGTTTTTAGGGAGACAGGAAGGTGATTTCTCAAGACACCTAAATGAAGAGGAAATAAAGGATAAAGAGAACTCATGAAGCACCTCCCCTGTGCCAGGTGCCACAAATGCACTTTTTCTTTTAATCCCCACTGCGATCCTATAAATAGGAATTATTATCCCCTTCTCCAGACAAGGAGACAGAGGGCCAGTGACATGGCAGAGCCAAGTGGCTCAACCAGCATCCTACTGAGGTCTGACTCCAGGGCTATTCTCTTTTCCTTCTACTATCAGCTCACTGGTCCAGGCCTGAAAATGCAAGTGTCACCGGATGACACTGAGGCACAGGGGAAAGAATGTCAATGAGCCTGTAGATATGGGGAAGGTGCTGGTCCTCCAGGTCGTTTTCTGCAAGAAGGCAGTGATTCAACATACAGACACACACAAGTACTAATTCCATGTTAATTAGCCGGTAAAGCAAGAGGCTTTGAGGCCTCATGAATATCAGCAAATGGCTCTTTGATCAAAAGGTGAAGGAAGGCTTTAGAAGGTGGTATTTTGTTGCACATTTGTGTGACAGTCAGGGCCAAGAAGGAGTTTTGGTATCAAGCTCAGAGTGGATGTCTGGTTGAAGAGCAGGATGACGTTCAAGGCCCACCTCAGAAGCACAGATCACTCACAATTCCACTGACTGATCCCTCTGGCCGCACCTCACCTGCCAAGTCATCAGGCCCTGATCATCTTCAGGGGGCTAGATGATGGCCTCCAAAAAGATGTGTCCATATCAAACCCCCAGGAACAATAAGTGTTGCCTTCTTTGGAAAAAGGAAGGAACTTTGCAGATGGAGTCAAACTAAGAATGTTGAGATAAGATTATCCTGGATTATCTGGGTGGGCTCAGAATCCAGTGACAAGTGTCCTCACAAGAAAGCAGTGGAGCCGGCACAGTGGCTCATACCTGTAATCCCAGCACTTTGGGAGGCCAAGGTGGGTAGATCACTTGAAGTCAGGAGTTCAAGACCGGCCTGGCCAACATGATGAAACCCCATCTCTACTCAAAGTACAAAAATTAGCTGAGCATGGCAGTGCATGTCTGTAATCCCAGCTACCTAGGAGGCTGAGGTGGAAGAATCGCTTGAACCCAGGTGGCAGAGTTTGCAGTGAGCCAAGATCACACCAATGCACTTCAGTCTGGATGACTGAGTAAGACTCTGTCTCAAAAAAAGAGGAAAAGTAAAGAAAACAGTGGAATAGAATGGGAGTCACTGGGAGTAGTGGCAGGGGTATACAGTTTCCATCCTGCAAGATGATTGAGTTCTCCAGATTCGCCATACAACATTGTGCTTATAGTTATCTATACTGTACATTTAAAAATGTGTTAAGAGGGTAGATCTCATGTTATCTGTTCCTAACACAAGAAAGAAAGTTGGGGAAAAAGGGGAAGGAAAGAAAGGCAGCAGGAGATTTTAAACACAAAGAGGAGACGGCCAAGACAAGATGAAGGCAGAGACTGGAGTAAAGCAGCTACCACGCACGCCAGCAGCCACCAGGAGCTGCAAGAAGCAACAAACACATGGTCCCGTAGAGGGAGCACAGCCCTGCCAACACCTTGATTTCATAGTTCTGGCCTGCCAAACTGTGGGAAAATACATGCGTGTCATTTTAAGCCACCCAGTTTGTGGCAATTTGTTACATCAGCCCTAGGAAATTAATAGACCCCCATCCTTTCAAAGTTTCCACTCTGTCTCCATGGAGCAGGCAGACCGCACATCAGCACACAACCAAGCCTTGCCCATCCCAGTGCCCACTGGTTTCCTTTGCCTGTTATGCTATCCTTTGGCTCTTGGGCCTCTGCTGGGTGGTAAGTCATGTGACCATGCCTCCTGCCATGATGCCATCAGCACCCACCAGCAAGGGCATAGTGAGTCACAGCAGAGGCTCTGTCCTCTGTTGTCCCCAAAACCACCAGGACTTCATGTTACACAGCTTTATGCTGCTGCTAATAATGCTGCAACTGTCAGTCCTGGTCATAGCCCCTGATGCTGCCACCTAATGAAGATGCTGGTGTCATCTGCCATGGAGGAAGCTCAGGAAAATCCCACAATGGGCCCTGAAACAGCTGGCACCAGCCTTGCCAGGATTTTTCCTACTTATGGACACAGGGAGAGCTAAATAATATGAGCTAATCTCCCTTCCCTCCAAGGTTCCGCATGTCTGCATTAAAGGAAAGGAGATCCTGCCCACTAAACCCACCTAAGACCTCCTTTGCCTTCATAGGGTGTCGTTTACTCTTCTGAAGTATTTGTTTCCAAACCAGATTAAAGAGAAACTTGTCTCTACATCCCAAATAAAGCAAAAATAAATATAATTGAATTTCACTTTGGGGCCACAATTTCTGCACCAAAGCAAATTATGATAAAGGTGAGAAGTCCCTCTCTTTGCCAGAGGGGCAGCTTTGGCCAAGAGATATTCCATGGTGAGAACAATCCCTCTGTCTTGATCCATACCCATCAGTTCTGGGGCCCAAGACCATTCAAGCAATGGAGGACACCCACTGTCAAGCAGGTTCCATCAAAATATTGCTTAAACATTGCATTTCATAGTGAATAAAACCTGCAAGGAACTCTTTACCAATCTCTGTCTCTTGTGGCTCAAAATTATTATCCCATCAACATTAAGAAAAGCAAAATGGTCAGGCCCAGTGAAAAGCAGTATCCCTACGTTGGGTAGAGTGTGAAAAGTCACCATGATGCTCCAGCTGATGATCCTGCCTCTACTCACCGACATCAGCCACTCAGCCAAGATCCTTGCAGAGATGGCCAGAGCCCTTTGCTGTCCCCTGCCAGGCAGGAGACGCCCCTCTCCCACTTTCATGCCACTTTCTGTGGCACCGGTGCTAAAGTTGTATGGCCTTGGACTCAGCATCCCAGAACGACTTTAAATCAATTTAAAAAAAAAAAAAAAAAAAAAAACAAGAACTACTTTTATACACAGCATCCTTTCTTCTCAATACAAAGACATGAGTTCCCAGGAGCTGAAGCAGAGGAGAAACACAGGGAGAGGCAGGGTCAGAGTTCCCCCTGCCCTTGAGACCTGGGATTTTGCTACTGGACCAAGTTCATATGCCTAACTCCTTCTTCCCACAGGATGAACTTTTTATAAGAGGTTCCATTGTGGGTGACAAAAATGGATTCTTGTTGGCACACCCTACCAGCATTCTACCCAGGTTTCAATCCAGTGGGGCCAAGCTGAAGTTGAGTCACTTGCTACGCAAGTTCTGAACAGTCCCACATGGCCTCTACATGAAAACAGGAAACTCATCCTCGATTCTGAGAGCCCCTTTATTCTAATTCAAGGTAATAAGAGGTTGTATTTATTAAGCACCTATTACACACCACCTGTGTCATAGACATTACCTCATTTCATCATTAGCAGCCCTGGAGGATGGGTTTTATTATTCCTGTTTTACCTACTTCTGCTGTGACCCATCTGCCTACTGGGGACAAGATTGCAGGCAGCCTGAAACAAAACATCCAAAATATGACTGATAATCATTAGCTGCTATAACAAGTCCTGGGCAGGGTGTGTCACAGGCTAAAAGTTTTTATTCTTTCTCAAAACACAAAGCCCACAAATTAAAGGGTACCCAGTCCTGACTATAACGTCAGCATCCACTTCCTTGGACCATTTTCTTTAATAACTAAGCTATTTGTCCTGAGGAGAGAACTCTTTGAATCCAACACAAAAGCTGAGTCTAGCACGTTCTATGAGCATTAAGGACTCAGCAGTTGGATGACTGATGGGGTGAGGAGTGAGGGTGGGGGATGGTAAGAGACAAGTCACTGATGTTGAAAGTTTAGCAAAGGTTTGCAGCAAGAGCTCAACTGAAATAATATTTATGGTCCTGGGTATTTGTTTAAAAACCTGACGCAGTTCCAGTAAGGATGTAGAAAGTCAGAAGCGACAATCATTCCCACAGTAACAACACGACAAAGTCAAGTAAGCAACAAGATCATAGTTTTTTTAAAAAACCTATCAGAGAAGTGATGACATAAAGAAAGCCAAGCAAACTAAATTCCAGAAAGTAGCAAATTTTCCAGGAGAAAAGAAAAAGGTTCACCATAGTCAGGGAAAAGAGAAAGCGGCTGAACCTTCAATGAACTGTTAATACCAGGGTGTAGGGTACAGTCATGAATCAGAATTCCAGAACAAGTCTGCCCCCACCAACCCAGTCCTTCCCACAGGCCTTCTGCAAGTGCATAAGGATATGCCAAGGGCTTGGTCAGGGCAGGAAAGCTGAGAAAGATTCCCTCGAGGTACACAAAGACTTCCCCTGGGAAAAGGTGGGAGCCTACTGATTCCTGAGGGTAGGTCCAAGATAACTGAGGAAAACACTTTTGAGATACTTCAGGACTTCACAGGGTGCTCAGCAGTGGCCTTCCAAAAACCAGGTAAGCAAAAGAACTGAGAGAATTCTCCACCAGGCCCATCAGGCCTTTATGAAGTGCACTGCGGTGGGCATTTGAAGACTGGGGTCAGGACAGCAGGATGGAGACAGATCTCTTAAGGAGCATGAAGAGAAGAAGGAATATGTATTAAAGGTAATGAAAACGAAAATTTTACACACATATCCATAGACATCTTTGTTTCTTTGAAAGACTAAGGCAAAAACAATAATGATGTATTATGAGATTTACCGTATAATTTCAAGTATATGATAAAAGCACAAAGTTTGAGAAGATTGCATTATATTGTTGTCAAGTTCCTATGTTGTTTCATCTTGCAGCTTAGGTACCAGTTATGCCTCAGTGGGGTGGAGAACTAAGTGGATTCTTGGGGTCCCCAATTCTAGGCCTTGACTCTTAGTGTTTCTGGTCCTGTCCTGGGCCAGAGGAACTCCTGCTGCCCTGAATGGAGAGTCATAGGCCTGGCAGCATCACCACGAGCTGACTGAAGAGTTTTGGGTCTTGAGTGAACATCTGTGGCAGCCAGGGAGTACTCATCACAGGCCTGGGGCAGCGGTAGCCATGAGGAAAGACTCCTCTGTTTATGGAAGGGGGAGAGAAGAACAGGAAGGACTTGGGTGAGACTTGAGTGCCAGCTCAACCACAGCAGAATAAAGCACCAGATAGATTCCTAAGGTTTCCAGCTCTAGGCCCTGGCTCCTAGACAGCATCTCTGGACCTGCCCAGGGCGAGGGGAAACTGGCCACCCTGAAAGAAGAGATATAAGCTTGACTGGCATGACCACCTGCTAAGTGTAGAACTGTAGGCCCTTGAGTGAATATAGGCAGTAGCTAGACAGTGATCACCATGAGCCTTGGGTGACACTCAATACTGTACTGTTTCAGGTCTGACCCAACACAGTCCCAGTGGTGGTGACCACACGGATGCTTGTGTCACCATCCCCCAGCTCCAGGCAGCTCAACTCAGAGAGATTCTGTTTTTGGCAGGAGAAAGTAAAGGAAGAGAATAAGTATCTACATGGTAATCCAGAGAATTATTCTGGATCTTATCCAAGGCCACCAAGATGGTACCTCTACAAGTCTACAAGAACCACAGTGTTACTGGACATGGGATGTCCCCTAATGCAGATATAGCTGCAGAGACCAAAAACTTGGATTAAAACACCCAAGTCCCTCTGAATACTTGGAAAGTCTTCCCAAAAAACATGGGTACAAACAAGGCCAGACTGCAAAACTACAATGAATACCTAATTTTTCAATGTCCAGACACTGGCAAACATCCACAAGCATCAGGACCATTTAGGAAAACATAATAAAATTTTTGAAGAGATTGAAATAATTAACAGTTATCAAGCAGAAATTTTGGAGTTGAAAAATGCAGTTGAAGGCTGAGACGGGAGGTTCGCTTGAGCCCAGGAGTTTGAAACCAGCCTTGGCAACATAAGGTAACCTCATCACTATAAAAAATTTAAAAATTCTCCAGGCATGGTGGCATGTGCCTATGGTCCCAGCTACTCAGTAGGCTGAGGTGTGAGAATCTCTTGAGCTTTGGAGGTTGAGGCTTCAGTGAGCCATGATTGTACCAGTGCACTCCAGCATAGGCAACAGAGCAAAACTGCCTCAAAATAAAAAGAAATAGAAAAATCTTATTGACATACCAAAAGAATAAATCAGACTATCTTACTAGCCGAATTGATCAAACAGAAGAAATAGTGAGCTCAAAGACAGGCTATTTGAAAACACACAGTCAGAGAAGACAAAAAGCATGAAGCATACTTACAGAATCTAGAAAATAGCTCCAAAAAGGCAAGTCTAAGAGTTACTGGCCTTTAAAAGGAGATAGTGACAGAGCAAGACTCAAATAAAAATTAAAAAATTAAAAAATGAATTTTATTCAAAGGAATAAAAACAGAGAACTTCCCAAACCTAAAGAAAGATATCAATATTCAAGCACAAAAACATTATAGAATATCAAGCAGATTTAACCCAAATAAGACTGCCTCAAGATATTTAATAATCAAACTCCCAGAGAAAAATGAAAAAGAAAGGATTCTAAAAACTGCAAGAGAAAGAAACAAATAACATACAATGAAGCTCCAATACAGCTGGCAGCAGAGTTCTCAGTGGAAACCTAACAAGCCAGGAGAGAGTGACATGACAGATTTAAAGTGCTGAAGGCAAAAACAAAAACAAAACTTGTATCGTAGAATATTACATCCAGTGAAATATCCTTCAAACATGAAAAAGAAAGAGTTTTCCAGACAAACAGAAGCTGAGGGATTTTATCAATCAGAATTGTTCTACAAGAAATGCTAGAGAGTTCTTCGATCTGAAAGAAAAGGATGTTAATGAGCAATATCATCTGAAGGTGCAAAATTCAGTGGTAAGAATAAATACACAGGAAAACACAGAATATAACACTGTAATTATGGTGTTGAGTAGAAATCTTGATATCTATCTTGAATAGAAAGACTAAAAGATGAACTAATCAAAAATAATAACTACAATAACTTTTCAAGACACAGCTAGTACAATAAGATACAAATGAACACAACAAAAAGTTTAAAAGTTGGGAGATGAAGTTAAATGTAAAGTTTTTATTAGTTTTCTCTTTGCTTGTTAGTTTGTTTATGTAATCGGTGTTATCATCAGTTATATTATTTGCAAGCCTCATGGCAACCTCAAATTGAAAAACATACAACAGATACACAAAAAATAAAAAGCAAGAAATTGTAACATACCACCAGAGAAAATCACCTTCACTAAAAGGAAGACAGGAAGGAAGGAAAGAAGAAAGAGATGACCACAAAACAACCAGAAAACAAATAACAAAATGGCAGGAATAAGTTCTTATCAGAAACAACACACTACTATAAGTCCTAGCTAGAGCAATAGGACAAGAGTAAGAAATAAAAGGCATCCAAATTAGAAAGGAATAATTCAAATTATCCTTGCTTGCAGATGATATGATCTTATACTTTAAAAAACCTTGACTCCACAAGAAAACTATTAGAACTGATAAACACATTTAGTAAAGTTGCAGGATACAAAATCAACATACAAAAATCATCAGCAGTTCTACATGCCAACAGATATCAATCTGAAAAATAAGTCAAGAAAGTAATCCCATTTAAGAAGTGAAAGCTCTCTACAATGAAAACTGTAAAACACTGATAAGAGAAATTGAAGAGGAAACAAAAAAAGGAAAGATATTCCATGTTTATGGATTGAATCAATATTAAAATGTCCATACCACCTAAAGCAATCTACAGATTCAAAGCAATCTCTATTAAAATACCAATGACATTACCCACAGAAAAAAACAATCCTAAAATTTATACGGAACCACAAAACACCCAGAATAATCACAGCTATCCTTAGCAAAAAGAACAAAACTGGAGGAATCACATTAGCTGACTTCAAATTACACTACAGAGCTATAGTAACCAAAACATCATGGTACTAGCATAAAAACAGACACATAGACCAACGGAACAGAATTTTAAAACCCAGACAAATCCACATACCTACAATAAACTCATTTTCAACAAAGTTGCCAAGAACATACACTGGGGAAAGAACAATCTCCTCAATAAATGGTGCTGGCAAAACCAGATATCCGTATGCAGAAGAATAAAAAAAGACCCCTATCTCTTGCCATATATAAAAGTCAAATCAAAACAGATTAAAGACTTAAATCAAAGACCTCAAACTATGAAACTATTAAAAGAAACCATTAGGAAAACTCTCCATGACTTTGGACTAGAAAAAGATTGAGTAATATCCCACAAGCACAGATAAGCAAAGCAAAAATGAATAAATGGTATCATATAAAGTTAAAAAAACTTCTGCACACCAAAGGAAACAATCAGCAAAGTGAACACACGACAAACAGAATGGGATAAAATTGCAAACTATCCATCTAATGACAGATTAATAACCAGAACATATAAGGAGCTCAAATAACTATACAAGGGAAAAAAATCTAATAATCCAATTTAAAAATGGACAAAAGATTTGAACAGACATTTTTCCAAAGAAGACTTACAAATAGCAAACAGTTATATGAAAAGGTGCTCAGCATTACTGATCATCAGAGAAATGCAAATCAAAACTATAATGAGATATCATCTCACCCCAGTTGAAGTCCTTTTATCCAAAAGACAGGCAATAACGAATGCTGGCGAGGATGTGGAGAAAAGAGAACCCTCATATGCTGTTGGCATATGAAAATGTAAATTCGTACAACCACTATGAAGAACAGTTTGGAGATTCCTCAAGAAACTAAAAACAGAGCTCTCATATGTTTCAGTGATCCTGCTACGTATATACCCAAAAGAAAGAAAATCAGTTTATCCCATGCTTATTACAGCATTATTGACAACAGCCAATTTTTGAAAGCAACCTAAGTGTCTGAAGACAAATGAATAAAGAGAATGTGGTACATATGTACAACGAAGTATTATTTGACCATAAAAAAGAATGACATCCTATCATTTGCAAGAACATGGATGGAACTGGAGGTCACTCTGTTAAGTGAAATAAGCTAGGCACAGAAATACAAACTTTTCATGTTCTCACTTATTTGTGGTAGCTAAAAATTAAAACAACTGAACTAACGGGGATAGAGAATAGAACAATGGTTCAAAAGCTAGAAAGGGTAGTGGTGGGGGGAATATCCATTTCCCAGGGTTAATGGTTACAAAAATATAGTTAGAATAAATAAGATCTAGTTTTTGATAGCACAACGGGGTGACCACAGTCAATAATTTATTGTACATTTATGATATGGTTTGGCTGTGTCCCCACCCAAATCTCATAGTTCCCATAAATCCCCAAATGTTGTGGGAGGGACTCAGTGGGAGGTCATTGAATCATAGGGGCAGGTTTTTGCATGCTGTTATCATGATGGTGAATAAGTCTCACAAGATCTGATGGTTTTGTAAAGGGCAGTTCCCCAGTACATGACCTCTTGCCTGCTGCCATGTAAAACGTGCCTTTGATCCTTCCTTCACCTTCTGCCATGATTGTCAGGCCTCACTAGCCTCCACTGGTAGTATATGGAACTGTGAGTCCATTAAACTTCTTTTTCTTTATAAATTACACAGTCTCAGGTATGTGTTTATTAGCAGCATAAGAACAGACTATTACAATTTAAAAATAACTAAAAGAGTTAATTGTTTGTAACAGAAAGGATAAATGTTCCAGTAATGGATACCCCCATTTACCCTGATGTGATTATTAGACATTATATCTATATCAAAATATCATGTACCTCATATATATATATACCTACTCACTCACAAACATTAAAAAATTTTTTAAAAACTAGAAAAAAAATATCAAAGTACTAAGTAGAAGAAAGGAAATAAAAAGAGCAGAATTAATAAAATAGAAAGTGGACAAAGAGAAAATTTTAGTCAATAGTTGCTTCTTTGATTAGACAATAAAATTGATAAAATGCTAACAAGATGAATAACTAAAAAAGAGAGAAAACATAAATTACCAACATAAGAAATGAAGGAATGGACATACTGGATATTATAGATAACTTTGTGCCAACAAATTTGGAAAACTAAGATAAATGGACAAAAGTGACACAAGAAGAATTAGAAAAGCAATTGCCCCATATCTATTTTTTATACTTGATTCATTATCAAAAAATCTGCTAACAGAAAATTCCAGGTCCATTTAGCTTCACCAGTAAATTCTCTCAAATACTAAGAAAACATAATACCAAATTTATACAAGCTCTTTAGAAAATAGAGTAGAAAACCAGTACATATAAGAGATATCTGCATATCTCATATCAAAACAAGAAAATTACTCACAATTATTTATTGAAAATGCTTAACAAAATATTAGCAATATAAAAAAGTATAACACTTCAAGACCAAGCGAGGTTTACCCCAGAAATGCAGGCTTAGTTTAGTATAAGTGAATCAATTAATTCACCATATTCTCAGAACAAGAGAAAAATCATGTGGTTAACTCAAAAGATGAGAAAAAGTCGTTGACAAAATTTAACACTCACTCATTAAAAAAACTGAAGTGAGGAAAAGGGAAACTTCTTCAATCTGATCAAGGAATTCTACAAAAAAACTTACTGCTAATATTATATTTAATGATGAAATGTTGAATGTTCTTCTAATAAGAACAGGAGCAAAGAAAAATGTTAACACCACTTTCATTTAACATATTATTTGATATCAACCTGGTACAATAAGGCTCAATAAGAAATAAACAGTACGTAAACTGGAAAGGAAATAGTAAAACTTCAGTCATAGATGAAATTACTATGAAATTACTATGTGTGTAGAAAACCCTGTAGAACCTTTAAAAAATGTATTGTTTTCAGGATATAAAATCAACATATAAAAATCAGTTATATTTCTGTATCATAACAACAAATCATTGAAAATGAAAATTTTAAAACCAACACTAATTAAAGTAACAATTTTTAAAACATCAAATATCCAGGAATAAATCTAATGAAAAATATGCAAGACTTCTACACTGAAAACTACAATGCTTAGTTTTGAACAATTAAAGACTTCAGTACATGGAGATATAGATCAGGTTCATGGATTCAAGAAGGCCATAGTGTTAGATATTCATTCTACCAAATTAACTTATAGTGAAAAATATAGCTCAACCAAAATCCTAACAAGATAATTCTGAAATGTACATGGAAGATAAAATTCTTAGAAGGCCCAAAACAAACTATCTTGAGAAAGGAGAGCAAAACTGGAGGATTTACACTATCTGATTTCAAGACTCACTAAAAATCTACAGTAATCAAAACAGTGTGATCTTGACAGAAAGACAGACAGAACAATGGAATAAAATAGTTCAGAAATAGATCCACACAGGCAGCATGAGTTAATTTTTTTTTTTTACTAAGATGTCAATTTAATGAGAAAAAGTTTTTTCACCAAGACATGTAAATTTAATAAAATCAAACTATGATCAGTTCTACACTATTTGGATAAACTTGTTGTTGTGGGAGCCCAAGGACGCTGAGTGATGAATTGTTCAATGAGAAAAGGTGGGAGTTTTTTTGGCTGTTTTTTTTTTTTTTAAACAACAAATGGTACTGACATCATTGTATATTCCTGTGGAAACAATGAAAATACAAAGAACCCTTACAAACAACAACCAAAAAAAAAACCTAACCCAATTAAAATGGGCAAAAGACAAACTCTTCATAAAAGTATAAATGTACATAAAAGTATATAAATGGCCAAAAAGAACAGAGAAAGAAGCCCAACAACCTTAGTCATCAGAGAAATGCAAACTAAAACCATGAGATACTAATTTATACCAACTAAATGGTTTAAAATTTAAAATTTACAATAATAAACACAGGAGAACTCTCACTCATTGCTGGTAGGAGTGTATAACCATTTTGGAGACTATTTTCCAGTTTTTTGCAATGCTAAATATATATCTACCCAAAAAATCTAGTAATCCCACTCCTAGGTGTATAAACAAAACAAAGTATATATCTATAAAAATATCTATATAAAAATGTTCACAGCAATATTAGCAGAAGAGGCAAAACTGTAAACAACCCAAATGTCCAACCTCAGGAGAACAGATAAATTATGGTAGATTCAGATCATGGAATACTAATTAGCAATAGAGGGATGAACTATTGATACATGCAACAAATGGATTAATCTCAAATCATGTTAACCGAAAGGAGACAAGCATAATAGACTAGATAGTATATTATTCCATTTATATAAGGTCCAAGAACAGCCCCTTCACACCAAAAAAAAATCAATGGTAATAGAGATCCAAAAATGGTTTTCCCTGGGGTTGCTGGAGGAGGAGAAAATTGACAAGATAGGGGTGTGAGGGTTTCTAAGGTAATGGAAATACTCTATATAATGTTTGGGATGATGGTTAAATAGGTCTATACAATCGTCAAAACTCATCCACCTGAACACTTATATGTGCATTTTGCACATATACATGTGAAAAAATATATATATATACACACATATATATGTATTTTTTTATATAGACATGACTTCTGGAACATATCAACTTAAAAAGGAGTTTCTGCAAATCTCCGCACCCACAGGATTCTTACCCAGATCGGCTCTGTGAACTCGCCTAAGCCATCAGTGCCACTGAATGATTCTCACAGGCATCTTGGGCTGGCTCCCTCTCCCATATCCCCAGGGGCTGCATCAAGACTTCCTTATGTTCCTTTAAGCCCCAGCCCTGCCCTGGGGTTCCCTCTTCTCAAGGCATAGTTTTGCCTCCTCTTTTATAATGTGAATACGCCAGCCACCTAATACAAGATTCCTCAACATCACCCCTTTCATCTCTCAGGGCAATATTCCTGCCTCCTCACAATTTCTATGTAAATCGTCCTTCTCCCTTTCCTGCCTCCAATTTTTTCATCCTGAGAGAATAATATGACATATCATCTATACCTGTGTGTGCGTGTGTGTATATACATACACACACACACACACACACACACACACCTGGGATGGGAGGTAGTCACAGCTATCATCAGATTTTCCAAGAGGCCTGGGACCTTTTTCTAAGAGGTTTACAACAAATGTTCCAGTCTTTATACTCTCTCCCTTGGCAATTTCCCATGACTTCAATTCTTTCCTACATTCCAGTGGTTCTCATACTACGTAATCTTGGACAAGTTACTTAACCTCAATGATACGTTCTTCACCTCTAAATGAGAAATAATAAACGAATAAAATCTATCAAGCAGGGTTGTCGTGAGGACTGAGTGACATAATTTTACAAGAAACTAAATGTGGACCTCTTGCATAATAGACCAGAGTAAGCTAAATTTTTCTGTGAAGGGCTGGATAACCTGTACCATTCCCTTGAGAAACATTTCTTCATGCCTTTATCTCCTACCTCTTGCAATTTCTGACCCCCAAATATCTCTTCCATTGTCATTTCCAGGCCTGGATCTCTAACTACCTGCAGGGAATCGTCACCTGAATGTTCCTGGAAACACAACACAATAAGAATGGAAATAATCATTCCTCTTATCAATCAAATCTCTCCTACCAAACCTAACACCCAATCTGCTTGACCTTCCCCAAATATGGCAGCACTCCCATGCTTCTGTGCTTCTTCCCCGGCAATTCCCTCTGCTTCCCTTTCACCATCCACCTCTCACCCAGCTGTTAAACTCTTACCTTATTAGACTCAGGTCAAGTATCACCTCTTCTTCACAGTGTTTCCCAACACCTACTCCACTACCAGCAGCAGCCATCTTGGAAGACGGGCTGCATCCTTTGCTGCACTCCCACGGTATGTAGCACTATTTTTAAGGAATCCATTATGGTTTTCTATGCACATGTCTGCCTCCCCCACTAGAATGTCAGCTCCTTGAGGGCAATTTTTTAAGTCAAAATTAATGCCCAAATGAATTCAAATTCATGCAAACTTAATATGACAGGGCCAGTATTATGGAAAGGTAGGTCATGCAGGTTCTGGGTGACATCCTGTCTTTATTTAAAATTTTGATATTTTGTTAATCATGGACTTTTTGCATCAGTGTTAATTTTTTTAAATATTGCATTAAAATATTTATCTTGGGCCAGGTGCGGTGACTCATGCCTATAATCCTAGCACTTTGGGAGGCCAAGGTGGGAGGATCACTTCAGGCCAGGAGTTAGAGACCAGCCTGGCCAACATGGTTAAACCCCATGTCTACTAAAAATACAAAATTAAATAAATAGCTAAACATTGTGGTGCATGCCTGTAATCCCAGCTACTCAGATGGCTGAGACATGAGAATCACTTGAAGCTGGGAGGTAGAGTTTGCAGTGAGTCAACATTGTGCCACTGTACACCAGCCTGGACAACAGAGTGAGACTCTGTCTGCAAATTTTATATCTGCAAATACATATATTATAATAGTTTTTATATATAATACATCTGCAAATATATTATATATAAATCACATATAATATAAATTATATAAAAGTTATATAAACATATACATATAATTTATCTTGATGACTGAATTTGTTGGTGCCCCCTTAGATTTGTCTGAGGTGAGTACCTCACTCTATTCACTCTAGTCTTGGCTCTGAATTAGTAACTAGCAGCTGCGGCAGCTAATCTGGGTTTCTCTCATTCCAAAACCATACTGCTTCCAAAGATCAAAAAGATCAGACAGTATCCAACTCCTGGAGGAGTTCATAGTGTGATGGCAGACCATGACAAGTAGGTGGGCAGTTTCAACAGAAGTGACATCTACCAGCACGGATACGACTACAGGGGCTGTGTACAGAAAAGTGAGTGGCTAACCTTGCGTGAACCCATCATGGAAGAATACACAAAAGAGGAAAGGCTTGAGTGTAAAGAATTTCCCTGATGTGGATCCACCCACTCGCCTTGGAAGGCAGCAGCAGCTATAGCAAATTCCAGACAACTGTTCATCTCTCTAAAAACTAGATTATAATTGTCTTTTACCTTTAGTGTGTTTCCCACTACATTCTGAGCATCTTAGAACAAAGGCTGAGTGGCATTCGGCTGAAGCTCCGTAAGTGCAGGTGGAATATATGACTGAAAGGATGAATGAATGAGGAGGAGTGACTATAACATCACCACCTCCCCCTTCTGTGTACAGAGGGAGCAGCAAGGCTCCGGGTACCATGGCACTGCACGGGGACATTTGTTGATAGCAGGATACAGCCACACTAACCTCTCCCAGGAGGCATTCGGACAGACTAATGCCAGGGGCTTGGGCAAATGCACACACGTGGGCCCACACAACACTGCCTTTGAGCAGTGTGTGGAACGTGGCCTCTGGAAGGCATGTGCTCTAAAGAGCCTCCAGTGTCCACCAGGCAGACAGACGGCATTGGCCTGGGAAAAGTCTAGCTCTGTGTCCACAGCAATAAAAATACCATCCGTAGCCACACTGGGCAGGGCTGGAGAAACCCAAAGGGAGGAGGCGGCACGGGATGAGGGTGGAAGAAAAAGCCACTGTCAGGTCAGACCACGGCAGAGGACAACTGCATGAGCCGCCTCTCCTTCCCGAAGAAGGCAGCCCTGTTCCTAGATGAGCCTGGTGTCCACGTAATAAACATGTGACCTGAGCAACTAGCTCTCCTTCCCCATCTATTAATTGGGGGTGAAAGTTCCCACCTGGTTATGAGAATTAAAACAGCTACAAAAATGCTTCCCTAGTGTTGGTACCCAGTAGGTACCCAATAAATACTAGCTCTAGTTTTTAACAGATTTTAGAGTAGTTTTAGTTTTACAGCAAACTTGATAGGAAGACACTTCTCCCACATGCCCCTTGCCCCCACACATGCATAGTGTCCCCCATTATCACTAACCCCCACCAAAATGGTACATTTGTTATAACTGATAAGCACACATTGACTCATCATTATTACCCAAAGCCCATGGTTTACATTAGGGCTCATTCTTGGTGCTATACATCCTATGAGTTTAGAAAAATGTTTAATGGCATGCCTCCATTATTATAGTATCATCCAGAGCAGTTTCACTGCCCTAAAAACCCTCCGTACTACTCCTACTCATCCCCCGCTTCCCCAACCCCTGAAAACGACTGGCTGCTGTGTAGTTTTGTCTTTTTGTCAATTCTATTTTGGATCTGCCTTATCACCCAGAAAAATAAAATATGGCTTCTAATTAATTATCACTGGGGGTTTCTCAGAGGTGGAAATAATGTTGTGCTACATAGAAAGATACAGCCAATCCACTCGTGTTTCTCCTTACAGACCCCCGGAATAAAACCCAGCACTGCCAGTTTTGCAAGTGACTAGATTTGTAGACTGTTTAATCACCCCGTAGTGGGGATAATAACAGTGGTGGAAATTAACAGCTCTTTGAAAAGCATAAAATTCATTGCAAGCTTGCTCATTCATTCACTGACTGGGTCCACTCTTATGAACCTCTTGTGGGCCAGGTACTTTGGGCCCATAGCTCATGTAGTGCTGCAACAATTCTACGAGGCAGAAACTGAGCTCAGATTGGTAACAGGATGTCCAAGGTACCAAAGGTAAGAAAAGACAAAGCTAGATTTGAACTAGAGTGTGTCTGGCTCCAAAGCCTCAGATTATTCCATTACTGGCAAGCAATTCACATGTTGAACAAGGCAGCAAGTTCTATGCTTGTAACAGTAAAAACCAGTAATTTTTCAGGCCTGTCCCAGTGAGGCACAGAGGAGGTGATATTTGAGCTCCGTCTTTGCAGCAGGAGCTGCTGGTGCTGCTGGCCCAGCTCTCCTCTACCTGGTGGGCATACCCATCCCCTAGATGCCTTTCCAGAGAACTGCTTGTAGCAGACAGAAGTCAGCTAGCCTGACAGTGCCTGAGAGGTTATGCCCCGCTCCCCATTCATCAAAAACCCAAGAGCAACCCCTCAGTCAATACCTGGCTGATTCAGAGTAGAAAAGTCTGATTCCCTGGCTTCCAGCGTGCTCTGTACACTCCCGAGCTCCTTATGGGATCAACGTGAGGCTGGACCACCTGTCAATCAAAGCTGAAACCTTCACTTTGATTGACATCATCCCTGCCTTATCCTATGTCCCTCACTTCCTTACAGGCTTTTCTTCCAGGAGCACTTGCTCACTAAGCCACAAGGATAACTATCCCCATTACAGGGCTATTTCTAGGAACCTGACCCAACACAATCTTGGAGATAAGTGGAAATGATTTTTAATTAAGAAAAACAAGAAGGGCATTTCAGTAAGAGGAAATGTCTTTGATGAAAAACACTATTAAAACTTTGGTCTGACATAGCAGTATTCACTGAGAGAAAAATCAATCAAAACATAATAAAAAATACTTCAAACTTCAAGGTGAAGAGGGGCTCGCAGAGTTCTGTAAGAATGGAAGGGTTCGATGAGGAGAGATCTCATCAGGATTGTGCTTGAAAAAGAGGTTCCTTGTCCTAGCAGGACCAAGGGAGATTCACTGGATTAGAAGAGAAAGCCTAGAGGTGGGAAAATTGGATGTAAGAGGTGTTATCCAAACGATTTCTTCATTGGAGTCAGGGAGCATCCTGGAAAGAAGTGTAATATTTTTAAAAACTGATAACTAAAAATGTGAAACATTTATAAATAATATTCTTCCAATTTTAATGTGATCTGTTCTTGATGACTGTCTCTCTTTCCAATGATGATTTATTCAAGGTCTCAAGGGCAAAAATCATCTTAAATCCAATTTTTCTGGAAGCCCCCTGCCTGCCAAGCCCTGTGGTGGGCACTGGTCCCTACCCTTGCTGCACCTACAGTCTGGTGGACTGGAGACCATGTGACAGCTGCCTCAAGGATTAGAAACAAGCCAGCAGTAATCTCTTCCTTCATCATGTCAGCCCTTCCCCAATTTGTAATGATATTTCCCATTTAATGTACTCTTATCCAATGTGTCACTGATTAATAGTGACACATTGTTAATTTGGGCAAGACCAGAGAGTCCTGAGAACCCAATGTTTGTATAAGGGCTGATGCAATTTAAAGACCATGAGCTCCATCATCAGAAAGACACAGAATCCAATTCCAGCTCTGTCTCTTCTAGACAAATGTGTTAACCTCTTTTGAGTCCCATTTTCTCCTCTAAAAATTAAGGACTGTAATATCTACCTTTTAATGTGTTTGAAGAAATGAAGTAGGTCAAAAGAAATAGAGTTCTTAGAACAATGCCTGGCTCAAAGTAGATGCTCAACAAATGGAAACAACTGTATCACCATTATTTAAATATTGCTGCACTGATTCCTAACTTTGGACCAAGGGGATACACTGATCTCCAGCTGGCATCTTCATCTGGCCTTTCATCACCTGATTTGCCAACCACCTGTGTCATTTGAAGGGCAACTGTTAAAAACGAATGTCATCATGTGCCATGAGAGCTGGCATGTGGTTTGAGGACAATTATGGCTCAGACAGGCCCCGTGGCATCTGAAAAACGCATAGGAAATACATATCCTGGCATAATACTCTGAGAAGTCAGCTTTTGTCCCCTGTGCTGTTTTACTTTCAAAGCAAGAAGGTGCCATCTGTCCATGTTCCACCTGCCTGGGATGTCAGACACAGAGCAAATGGGTAGGGCCCCATACCAGAAGATCCCAAGCATCTCAGCTGCACTCAGATGCCAGGAATTTGGGGAAAATGAGAGTGACTACTTACCCCAGTGCCCTGCAAGTCCTCCTCCAGGTCTTCTGGAAGAAGAGACAGAAACCTAGGAGGCCATTACTGTAGCCCCTTTCTCCCATCAGGATTCTAAGGTCTGAGGCTTCAATATCTCTGCCAGTTTAGCTCCAACAAAGTTGGCATCTGAAATCTCAAGGCCCTGACCCATCCCCCTCTGCCACCTTATACAGTCACTCCCCAAAGTCCTATTGAGCAGCTTTCAATATCTCAACAAGAAACCACACTTCTTCCAGGTGCAGTGGCTCACACCTGTAATCCCAGCACTTTGGAAGGCCGAGGTGGGTGGATCACTTGAGGTCAGGAGTTCAAGACCAGCCTGACCAACATGGTGAAACCCCATCTCTACTAAAAATACAAAATTAGCCCAGCATGGTGGCATACACCTGTAATCCCAGCTACTTGGGAGGCTGAGGCAAGAGAATCCCCTGAGCCCAGGAGACAGAGGTTGCAGTGAGCCGAGATGGCACCATTGCACTCCATCCTAGGCAACAAGAGCAAAATTCCGTGGAAGGGAGGAAGGGAGGTAGGGAGGGAGGAAAGGAGGGAGGGAACAAACAAACCACACTTCCTTGTACCTTACCTGGACCGCAGCAGACTTATGAGGTCTCTCCCAGACACTTAACAGGGAGAAAGCTGCAAACTCCTACCCTATCGTTAGGGCCCCCTTTATGAACCTTCTGGGAAGCAGCAAATGTTACTATCTTGATCTGAGCAATGTTAAAGCTGATGGATGCGTATGTAAGTAAAAATTCATTCAGCTGTACAGTAAAGACTCTTCGTACCATTTATGCACCCTACCATATATATGTTATTCCTCATTGGAAAAGAGTTTTAAAATGCCACTTAAAGGTCTGTGTGTATACTTGGGAAGAAAAAAAGGTTACAAAGAATAAAAGCCAGAGTAACATAAAAATGAGGAAACAATGAACATTACTCATACTTGGTGATTTAGGAAAGAGGGTGTTAAACTTGAGTGGCAGGGGAGATGAGAAAATCATATGGATGTGAGGAAAACTGGACTCTCACCCAGCCAATTAAAATGTTTGAAATAAAAAACTAAAATAGTAGACTCTGTACTAAGCCTTGCAGACTGATTCTAGCTGGATTTTACTCCTGAATGGTGGAAGGAGGCTTTCTATACTGGGGCAACAGGATACCATGTGCTTAAAAAAAAACTGTGGACAATGCTTTGTCATTTACCTGGTCCCCCAGCTCAAGATAATCTGAAAGTACCAGCTCCTGCCATGTTGAGACAATATCCAAGTCTTTAAGTCATACCCAAATTTCAGTGTAGACGGGACCCATGCAGACATGTGTCAAATACTTCCAAAATATATTATTGGTCTCTCAAGATTCCATTGACTGTCATTAATGAAACAAGCCACATTATAAAGCAGTGGGATTCCCATTCAGAGGGGAATGTGAATCCTTCTGGAATAATGTTGAGAAGTGGACTCTAGTCCAAGGAAGAACCTTTCTCTTCTCAAAGAGCTGATGTTTTATGGCCTCCTGATGCTATGTGAGGAAAGCCATGGAGGGAATTAGAACCACAAAAGGGTGAGGGCCTGACCCTATATTCCACTGACTGTCATTCCAAACAACTTTTCTTCAATGCCAAGGGCTAGTTTGAGGCAAACGTTTCGAGGCAGTGTAGGTTGATGGGGAAAAAAAAATTATATTCAGAGAACTAGCTCACATTCCCAAATGTTTACTTATACCTGAACAGTAACACCAAAATGAAGGAAAGGTAGTGTCATGCAGTGGGAAAAGAGTGAGCTGGGAGTTGGGCCTTTTCCAGATCTTGGCTCTGATACCTGTTCTGTTTGACCCTAGCCTGCCTCTGGCCATCAGTTTCATCTGTCATAAAATAAGGCAATTACTTTTTCCCAAAATTCAGTCATGTAAGCCCCATCTTCACTGTTTTCCATGTTGACATATGCCACATTGTGATTTTTGTCACATCCACATGTCATCTGCACTGTTTACATTTTCAGTTATAGTTGTCTCACTTCCTTACATTTTTTTCTTGAAATTGACTTTAAAAAGGAAATTTTAGGCTGGGCGTAGTGACTCACACCTGTGGAGGGCAGATCATGAGGTCAAGAGATCAAGACCATTCTGGCCAACATAGTGAAACCCCATCTCTGCTATACAAAACTTAGCTGGGCATAGTGGCATGCACCTGTAGTTCCAGCTACTCCGAAGTCTGAGACAGGAGAATTGGCTTGAACCCAGGAGGCGGAGGTTGCAGTGAACTGAGATCATGCCACTGCACTCCAGCCAGGCAACAGAGCGAGACTCCATCTCAAAAAAAAGAGGAAATTTTATAGAATCACCATGGATAGAAATCACTATCACTTGTCTGAACAGAGGCAGTCATGAACATAAATAGAATAAAAAAGAATGATGCTTTTAATTATCTCTGGAAAGTGCTGCCTGTTGAGGACTGGCTGCCTGAGATTCACTCTCTCCTTTTGAAGCAGGGAGATTAGTAAATGGTAGCTGTATTGAGGACATTCCAGCACCCACCTGAGATTTTCCTCTTTTCTAATCAAAAAGATTGAGAGAGAACTTAAAAGAGAATAACTTCTCACTACAGAACCCAAAGTTAATATCCTACTATATCACCTAAATTATCTCAATACTTCTGTGGGGTAGGAAACAATTGATAGTATCTAAGGTCTTCTCCTGCACTGATATCCCATTTATGCCTTCCTACAGAGAAAGAATGATCATAATTAGTGGAAAATCTGAGATACAAAGTATTCTGAGAAATAATGTCTTTCAATATCCAAACAGAAATGTCATCAAAACATTTTCCAGTTAGAAGGACCTTGAACACATATTAATAAGCAGAAAGAAATGATGTGTGATTGGCATCCAAATGGTTTGGCAGTGCCTAAACCATTGTTCATCCTCTTGAGTAACTTAAACACCACCCCCCTAAAATCTTGTTTACACCATTGATTTGCTTAATGAAGCATTTTGTCAGGCAGTATATAAATTTAGCCAGAGCCTATGTCATCAAATTAACACAGCTTCAAAATTAGTGAAGTTCAAATGACTCATAATATCAGAGATATTATTACAAAAACAGCTATCAATGGATGTTACGGCCATATATTCATTATAATGAATTAGTTGGATTGACATGGCAAAGCCTTTGTTATAGGACTCTCCAAGGGACTCACTTCTTTAGAATTATTTAAATATGATAATACTTAGTTGGACAGAAATCAAATGAGGAGGGAAAAAGCCTTCAAATATCTTTGAATAACTTTACATTAATTGATATGTGTAGCCTTTCAACTGTAGCAGAATATTTACTAATCTTAGTCTTTTTCTCTCCTAAGTTTTTTGCCTCTTTGCTTTTGCTAATTATTTATGTGATCTTGGGAAAGTTCCTTTCTCTTTCTGGAACTAATAGCCCACATTTGTTTTTAAAAGGGGTTGGAAGTTGGACTGGAGCAGAAGTTAGAATACTTTTTATGTGAAGGAGCAGATAGTAAATATTTTCAGCTTCATAGGCCATCTGGTCTCTGTTACAACTCAGTCATTGCAAGAAAGCAGCTGCAGGCAGTATGTAAATGAATGAGCATGACTGTGTCCCAATAAAACTTTATTTACAAAAACAGATGGTGGGCCAGATTTGGCCCATGGGCCCATAGTTTGCCTTTCTTGGACTAGAAGATCTCTGATTTCCAGCCCTGACATTGTCTCTGTGTTGAAGGGAAGACATTTGCCCAAAGTCTATCATTTGACAGAGCTCAATTGAAACCTGGGTCTCTAAATTTAAGTTCAGAAATCATTTCCCAAAGCAGACTACCTGATCAACCAACAAACCTGCAACTACAAGACAGAACATCAAGTAACTACGGTCACTTAGTAACTGGCATCAGAGGCAGGAAACAATGATTTACACCATGGCTGCATTTCATTCATCCACTCATTCACTTGTCTATTCATCCATTTAGACGAATATTTGACAGACAATTGACAAGGCAGGCAATAAGCAGTTAAAATAAGCCACACTGTCCCTGCCCTCATGCAACTTACAGTCCAGTGGGGGAAAGAGACAATGAACAATAAAATAAACCATTAACTGCATCATTATGAACAATGCTAAGAAGATGCTAAGAAGAAAACAAACACAGAAAGGATAGAAGATTTAGGTGGGAGTGTCCTCAGGTACAGGGGTCAGAAGAGGCTTCTGAAGAAGAGAGTTTGTAGCTGAGCCAGGAAAGTTGGGAAGAAGCCATGGGAAGAGGAGAAGAACTTCATGGGTTCAAGGAATTGAAAAAAAAATGCCTCGGTGTTGCAGTCAAAGAGCTGACATCCAGGAAGGTCATTCCCCAGTGTGAGCCCCAGGCTCACCATCAGCAGAATGGAAGTGCCAACACCTTCCAGGGATGAAACCACGATGCTGGGGTTGATGTCCTTTCCTCTTTTAACGATATATGAGTCCATTTTCACACTGCTATAAAAATAATGCCCGAGACTGGGTAATTTATAAAGGAAAGAGGTTTAATTGACTCATAGTTCCGTATGGCTGAGGAGGCCTCAGGAAACTTCCAATCATAGCAGAAGGTGAAGAAAAAGCAAGTAACTTCTTCACAAGGTGGCAGGAAAGAAAAAAATGAAGGAGGAACTTTCAAACACTTATAAATCCATCAGATCTTGTGGAAACTCACTATCATGAGAAGAGGATGGGGGAAACTGCCCCCATGATCCAACCACCTCCCTTTCTTAACACATGGGGATTACAGGTTCCTTCCTCAACATGTGGGAATTACAATTTGAGATGAGATTTGGGTAAGGACACGGAGCCAAACCATAGCACGTGAATATAAGACCAGTAGCAAGTTACTTTACTATCTTATGACTCCATTACCTTGCCTAAAAACTGGCATGATAATAACGACATCCACCTCACTGGTAAGTGGTGGTAGAGAGGTTTAATGAGGTCCCCCTGAAAGTGCTTGGTAAACATACACTGTTGTGAGGATCAGAAAAATAATGGGGAGAAAGGAAACCTTTTTTAAACTACTCTATACCCAGGCTGTATTCAGTGATTATTTTCATTATCCTCACAGTCCTATCTTACAAGTAAAGGATAAATGTATTCCTTAGCCAAAGTCACATTATGATTAGTAGTGAGCCCAGGATCTAGCTCAGGTCTAGATGATTTCACAGACCACAGTTTACCTTACCTTTCACCGTCATTCCAAGGAAACATCAGAGGCCCAGTTCTGCTCTACAGGGAAAGCCACCCACCCCTTGCTGGTGCCTGAAGAGACAAGATTCTGGTAGAGGGGCTACAGATCTGTTCAGAGTGAAAAGGGCAGCCATCTAGGCTTGTGAGGAGGGCTCCCTGTCCAACCAGGATCCATCCATCATCCCAGTTTCCATTGTCCATCCCAGTCTCTAACCATCATTGCTGTCTTCATCCTCCATCCCAGTCTCCAGCCATCCATCCCAGTCTCTATTATCCATCCCAGTGTGCATCCATCCATCAGTCTCTATCCATCCATTTATCTATTCCAGTCCCCATCATCCATCCCAGTCTCTATCCATTTATCCATCCCAGTCTCTGTCCATCCCAGTCTCCATCTACTTATCAATCTAATCTATTCATCAGTCTCCCTCCATCCATCCCAGTCCCCATCATCCATCCCAGTGTCCATCCATTTATCACAGTCTGTATCCATTCATCCCAGTCTCTAACCATTTATCACTGTCTTCATCCATCCATCCCAGTCTCTGTCCATCCATCCCAGTTTCTATCCATTCATTGCTCCATCCATCCTAGTCTCCATCATCCATCCCAGTGTCTGTCCACTTGTCAATCTCTAGTCTACCCATCAGTCTCCATCCATCCATCCCAGTCTCCATCCATTAATTACTGTCTCCATCCCTCCTACCCAGTTTTCATCATCCATCCTATAGTCTCTGTCCATCTAGCAGTCTCCATTCCATCTATCCCAGTCTCTGTTCTTCATCCATCACTGTCTGTCCTTCACAGTCTCCAACAGATGTCCCCTGTCAGTCAGGTAAGCCAAGCATCTTCCCTCCTAGGTCTTCCCGTGCTATTTTGTCTCCCCCTTCTACAAACAAGGACCCTAAGGCTCAGAGAACTGAAGTGACCAGCTTGGAGGTCATACAAAAGGGAGATGGCAAAATCTGAATTCCAACCCAGATCACCCTAATTCAAAATCTACATCCTTTGGTATTTTGTCACGAAGTTTCTCCTTAAGGATAGAAAACACTTGGGGTAGTGCATGGCATTTTAGAGATTCCAGTTTTAATGAATATGATAGGAGATGAGAGAATACGAGAGGAGACGGTAGAATAGGGCAGAATAGAACAGAGCAGAAAGCATTTTCTGTCACAGAACAAAAATGTGGCAAATAAAAAAGTTATCTGATGAATTATATCACTTTGTTTCCTCTTTCCCTTCTAAGCTTTAGTTTCATCCGTCTACCCCATAGAGGTGCTCTTGTGAACCTCCCTGAAGATGCTTAAAGAATTAACAGAATAGCATTTTGTTATGTGTAGAATGACCAAAGAAATTCTACTGAGAGTCACCACTGGCTGGGCACAGAGATTCACACCTGTAATCCCAGCACTTTGGGAGGCCAAGGCAGGTGGATCACCTGAGGTCAGGAGTTTGAGACCAGCCTGGCCAACATGGTAAAATCCTGTATCTACTAAAAATACAAAAAAATAGCTGGGCGTGATGACCGTACCTGTAAATCTCAGCTACTTAGGAGACTGAGGCAGGAGAATCACTTGAACCCAGGAAGTGGAAGCTGCAGTGAGGTGAGATTGTGCCACTGCACTACAGCCTGGGCAACAGTGAGACTCCAACTCTAAAATAAAAATAAAAATAAAAATAAAATTTAAAAAGCCATCACTTATTTATTGAGTACCTACTATGAGCCAGGTACTGTACAAGGTATTTTCCCAACCTTGATTCTAAAAGACCTCTAAAATGAACAACATTAGCCACATTGTGGGAACAAATCCCAGAGTGGTTAGGGTTCCACAGTCAGAAACAAAGGGCCACAGCAGAGATCTGTCCCTGGAGTTAATTCTAAAACCCCTGTTTTTTGTGTTCTGTCCAGCTGCCTCTCAAGAAATCAATGGGGTTTGCTTCAGTTGGGGAGTAGGCATGACCTGGTCATGAGGAGGGAAGCAAATTCTCATCCAGAAGCCCCTTCAGAGCACCATCAGAGGACCACCTGCGATAGCTATACACCAACGTGACTCCATGTGGTCCCCAAATGGCAGCAGCAGCATCACCTGAAGGCTGGTTAGAAATCACACTTGTGGACCCCCACCCAGACCCCCACTCTGAGTCTGTCGGCAAGCTCTCCAGCAGTTCTGATGCCTGCAAAACTCTGAGAACCTCTACCGAACACAGTTCGCTTGCAATCAGTGGCAAGCAGCAACATTGGGCAACCACAGATTGAGAAAATTAGACATGGAAAATCATGCATCCTCCTCCAAGGACTCCGAGTTCCTTCTGGAATGGGGAACTGAATCCAGAAAGCTTTGCTTCACTTCACTTCACAATTAAGAGTTCCTCCATCCTTGCAGTGTAAAGGAATAGAGGCTGAAACTAGTAAGTTAGAATATTCACTGGTGAAGCTAGCAAATTAGACTATTCACTGGCAAGCCAGTCCTGCTTTAGAAAACTGTTGGCTGGACGCGGTGGCTCATGCTTGTAATTCCAGCACTTTGGGAGGCCCAGGCAGGCGGATTACAAGGTAAAGAGTTCAAGACCAGCCTGGGCAACACAGTGAAACCCTGTCTCTACTAAAATACAAAAATTTAGTTGGGCGTAGTGGTGCACGCCTGTAATCCCAGCTACTCAGGAGACTGAGGTGGGAGAATCACTTAAATCCAGGAGGCAGAGTTTGCAGTGAGCCAAGATTGCGCCACTGCACTCCAGCCTCGGCAACAGAGCGAGACTCCATCTCAAAAAAAGAAAGAAAAAGAAAAAGAAAGCTGTGGACCCCGCGGCACCCTCAGTTCATTGTGGGAATTCTATCTCTGGTCAGGTAGTGAACCTAAACCCTCCATAACCCAGGGCTTGCTTTTTCTTTGTGGTTCTCGCAGGAGATACTGCATGCATACTCAGTAGATACATTCTGCAGTAGATGCAGAAAACAAAAGTTCTCTTCTCAGTTCCCATCTTGGCAGCACTTTTGCTTTTGAGTTTATTGATTGCCTTGGGACTGAAGCTACAAAGTATGGATTACAGATGCTTGAAGAACATTTATTAACTCCAAGGGGGAAAGAAGTTGTGAAATGAAGTAGTGATTTAATCAAATTCTACTACTAATAATGCCTTGCCTTATTTTTCTTAAATCAACCTAAAATGTGTGGTCAAAAAATATCTGACTTCACTTTATTTTGGAAACATTTAACATTGAAAAGCAATGGCTCATAATCTCGGCACGCTAACAGATTTTCAGTTTTGCCCATTCTGATTCAGGCCCGGTTTTAATAATCATATACAATTTTGCATGGTTGTAATTACACAGAAGCGATATTTAAGTCTTACTTTTTTTCCCAGTTAAAGTTTCAGCCTGAATGAATTCACGCATTGTCTTCATGATCATTTTCAATTTCTGGACCATGGACACATGTTTTGGCATACCACTTGAGCATGTCACAGTGAGTCAGGAAGTATTTATTGAGCTCCTGCTACGTGCCTGATGCAATTCTAGGCCCCCAAGGATCTAGCAGTAAATGAGACAAAGTCTTTGCTGTCCAGACTCTAGTAGCCTACAACTCTAGGGGATGCCATTTGCATCCTGTGTAACTCACACTGGAGAATTACTTCCTTAGGGCAGATTCCTTTCCTTCCTCTAGGGGACAGGTAAATAGAACTAAAGGCCAGGAGCAGGCCGAAGGATGCATGCATCTTCATGACTGTTGCTTCCATAATATTACTACTGATAAAAGAAAAACGTCACCCAAATTCATTTTAAAGGAGTTTAATTGAGCAATGAACAATTCATGAATTGGGCAGCCCCCAGAATCAGAACAGATTCACAGAGACTCTAGCACAGCCATGTGGTTCAAGAAGATTTATAGATAAAAGAAAGGAAATGACGTACAGAAATCAGCAGTGAAGTACAGAAACAGCTGAATTGGTTACAGGTTGGTGTTTGCCTTGCTTGAACACAGTTTGAACACTCGGCAGTCTATGAGTGGTTGAAGTATGGCTGCTGGGATTGACCGAGGCTCAGTTACTGTTACAGATGCATAATCCTAAGTTAGGTCTTCAATACTGTCCGACTGTTAAGCTAGGTTATGGTTCATCTACAAGGACTCAAATATAAAAGTACAGAGTCTTTCTCAGGCCACATTTAGTTTGTTTTAATACTACATTGTTCTCCCAAGACATTTTATCAATTTTCACTACTAGCAGAGACAGCAAATGTGTCATTTTCAACAGAAACTCATCAGCATTGAGTGCTAACAATTTTTTTTCAAACATCTGCCAATTGAGTTAGTTTACAACAGTCCCTGGAGACAAACTATGGATTTAAATATGCTCCCTGTCAGTCTTATTCTTCCTTCAGAGGCTTCTTTCAGTATATGAGATGATACTGTTGTGGACTGAATGAGTCCCACACCCAAGTTCTTACGTGTAGTCCTAACCCCAATTTTATGGTATTTGGAGGTAGCAACTCTGGGAGGTAATTAGGTCATAAGAGTGGAGCGCTCACAAATGGGATTACTGCCCTTATAAAAAGACACAAAAGCGTTTGCACACGCTCTCTCTCTCTCTCTCTCTCTCTCTCGCTCTCACTCTCCCTGCCCTCCACCATGTAAGGATGAGAAGTTCATCTGCAAAGGAGAAAGTGGCCATCACCAGACACTAGACCTGCCAGTGCTTTGATCGTGGACTTCTCAGCCTCCAGAACTATCAAAAATGTTTGCTGTTGAGCCGCCTACTCTATATTATTCCATTATAGAAGTCCAAACTAACTAAGACAGACACTCTCAGATGACGAATGTAAAACCATCTTTACAACAGTTATATCACAGAGAAAACTGTAACAGTAAGCTAACCCAAACCCCATCTAGCCTTCCCCTTAATTATTCCTAGGCTACTGGGCCAGGCTAACTTTGGAAGACATTTAGGCTATTAGACATTTAGACATTTAATCGGTTTTTCACATGCTATGCAAATGGCATACCTGGTCCAACCAATCTTTCGCACCCTAAATCAGACACCACCTCCTCAAGCTCAACTAATAGGCCTTGACCAAAACTCAACCAGCTAATGGGAGGCCATTAGGCTGCAGGGAGGAGAGAAGCCTGGATCCTGTTAAGGTGTAGACATTATTCCAGAGATTATAAGATAGGCAACTTCCCCAATTACTCCTCCAAATAACAACGCTGTTGTAGATCGGCCTTTTGGGATACCTTTCCAGGTTTTCTGCATATCCGACACCCATGGCTCCACCAGAACAAGCTCCTGTGGTCCCCACCCAGAAGCAAATCAGCCCACAAGAGGACAGTTTTACCCCTCTATGAGTTCATCTCCACCCCCAAACAATCAGCTGCAAGCACCTGTTACCTGGTCACCCCGACCCCTTCCCCCAAACCACCTTTGAAAAACCCCTACCTATGAAGGAGATGATTTCAGCGCGAACTCCACCTCCCAGGTGGCATGGCTAGTCTTGTGTCTCTTAAACTCTTTGTCCACTATAATGCCATGGTCTTTCTTGATGAAATGGGCAGGAGAACCCCTCAGGCAGTTACAAATGTCAGAGTTAAAACAGGCACTGATACACTTGAATGGTCTTCCCAGAGCATAAGGCAGGAGAACAGTTTCCCACCAGGGTTTAAGTTTTCTCTGTGGAATAATCTGGACTCTCATGTTGGGCATGAAAAGGAAGGAGAAAGAGAGCAGCATCCTCCAAAAACCCTGACTATCCAGGCAGTACCCTGCTCCCCAAGAGGAACTGGCTCTCTCCTCCCATCATTGGCTCCCTATGCCCTGAGGAGCCCCCACTCCCAGCCCAGACACTTCCTCCTTGGGCAGGTCTTACCTGACCTCCATCCAGAAGGCAGGGCAGGAGGCTCCCCACCATCCCTCCTTGCTGGGGCAGACCTTGACTGAGGCCCTTTGCTATAGGAATAGTGAACTTGCCTTTTCTCCTGGGTTTTTCCTTATCAGGCTGAGAAGGCCAGGACCTGTGCTTAGCTGCCTAGTGTCCCCAGCAGTGATACATTCCTGGCTCAGTACAGGTTCTCGGCCAATGTTTGCATGACCCAATGCAGTAGAAGGGTTAGAAAGAGGATACTCTGGAAAAATAGAAGATAAGTCACAGTCAGCAACCTGATGTGATCCTTGCCAATCTAATCCTTCAGAAATCCCCAATGAACTCCAGATTCCTGGTGATACAGGAGCTAGAAATTATTTAGGCAGATAGTGAGGGTAAAAGAGTCCTCAGCAGAATTTCCCTTTTA
Organism: Cheracebus regulus; assembly: GCA_963574635.1. Lineage (NCBI taxonomy): Eukaryota > Metazoa > Chordata > Mammalia > Primates > Pitheciidae > Cheracebus > Cheracebus regulus. The sequence goes on along the minus strand of CAUYQU010010390.1, from coordinate 92,193 downwards.
ATAAAAAGCAGTCCCCAAATCATTTCTTTTCTAACAAAGAGCAGCCTGAAAAATTGAGCTACAGACATAGATAAGCAAGCCGGAAGCTTGCACAAGTGAATTCCGGCAGCTGTGACAATAGAAAGGAACTACATGGGGGCAGGTATGTTCAACATGGAGGCTCCATCTTCTCTTTTCTTTGTTACCATTTGTCACCACGTGTACAGTAAAGAAACAGGCAACATGGCACTAGCCAGGCAGAGAACCACTTGGAAAACAAAAGATTAGGGTGAGGGCAGCCAGAAACTGTCACCCTATGCAAATGGCACACCTAGCCTTAACCAGTTTTTCACATGCTATGCAAATGGCATACCTGGTCCAACCAATCTCTTGCACCCTATGTAAATCAGACACTGCCTCCTCAAGCTCATTTATAAAACCTCCTGCATTTCACAGCGAAAGCAGCAACCCACTTCTCCAGGACCCCTCTCTGCTACAGAGAGCTTGTCTCTTTCTTTCACCCATTAAACTTCTGCTCTGAACCTCACTCTTTATGTGTCCACATCCTAAGATTTTTGTGGCTGTGACACAACGAATCTCGGGTGTCACCCCCAAACAATAACACCACTTCACTGGATTCCCTTCCTTCAGAAGTTCAGCAACATTAGCAGGTCTTAGGTGTTTTTCCCATTTAATCCCAATCACTCTTTTCCTTTTATATTCAGATATACTTAATTCAGACTCTGCTGCTGTTCACTGACATTCTTCAAGTTCTCATATTATTGTGTTCCATTTTCTAACCCTACCCTAATCCTACATTTCAGAATAGAAAAATGTATTTTACAATTCTTGGGCTTCAAAATGAAAGAAAAATAGTCTCATATTTCATGAGCACTTTACAGAGTACTACCTTATTCTCAATCCTCAAAAACAACCCTGAACAGTAGGTTATTATTATCCCACTTTATGGGCAGGAACCAGGTTACCTGCCTGCAGTCACACAGCCAGTAAATGGCAGGTAGGATTTAAATCCTGGCAGGCCCTGCCCCAAGTCATGGGCTCTTTCCTCCATATTCTTGCTGTAGTCAATATCAAATGCCCGACAACTCTCCTTTAGCTTGATCACTGGCTTCCCTGAGGATACCAGTAACTTCTCATGCATGTTGTCCTGCTCTTAGCAAACGGAAGTAAATGCTAATGCTGTCTCAGTGTCACAGGACTATAAAAAGGAGAATCATGGGCTCCAAAGCCAATTGGAAGTTCTGGAGACTTTGGTGTGTACTTGTGTTGCTCATCAGAACAGCTTGTTGGCAAGGCATAATGTCGACTTTGAAAAAACCCCAGCATGGCTCCTAGGCCTAGGTTGCCACAATACCCACAAATCACAGTGACACTCATGTTTACCACATCTCTGTCTGCTCTTCACAAATGGAATTCACACAATTCAGGTGAGCCGGAGAATCAGGCTTATGAGCATGCCATCTGGATTTGAAAGTGGAAAAATGTCTATGCTGGAAAGATGTTGGAAGCAGTCAGCTCAGTCCTCTTGTTTTACCCATAAAGAAACTAAAGTTCAAGATCCTAGCCCCACTCTGGCCCTCAGACTCCTCATCTGAGGGAAGGTTGAACTCAATCCTCCATTGGGGTTCATTCTAATCTAACCATCTAAGAGATTAGAGGCCCCACTGAGGCTCAAATCCAGCTCTCTGGCCTGGAAGTGCACTGATCTCTGGCCTAGAAGGGAACATGGCAGAAACAATAAACAAAAATGAAGCCAAGCATACTTCTAAGACAGCAAAAACAAGGAGCCATGGCCCATTTAGGGGCTACAGATGACTGTCCTTTGTTGAACAAAATACAATCGATCAAGACTGGTTTCACTTTCCTTCCCACAAATAATCCAAACCTTCAGACCAAGACACATGCTGTCAGCCAAGGGTGTTGAATGTACACAGAACAAAGTGAATGCCAAGATTTAGGTACTCAGCTCACAGGGGGCTGGTACCCCACATAGAGAGCAGCAAGAAACAAAAAGGTGCCAGCTCTTCGCTGCCCGGCTACACTGTCTTAATCTTAATGACAGTGATTTCAATAGAAAAGGAATGCAGGAGCAGGCCATTTATCACTCTTAAATAGTAAGTTAAAGTTGCAGAGATTGAATTGGGCAGACTGGCTTTTAATACAAAGGTGAGGGGAAAATCAATTATGGAACTCGCACGCCTCCTAGTGGCAGACATGGATTACTGCCGTGGAGGATTCCGCTCCCACTTGGAGACATCGGCCCCACCCCAAGGTTCACGGGACACGATCAGTCCACATCAACTGAGAGCCTCCCATGGACCAGGCTGTGAGCTATGGGCCATTGCATACTTAGTATCATTAATGCTCACACTAGGTGACTCTCACTAGACCCATTTTATAGACAAAGAAACGCTCAAAAAGCTTCAATCACTTGCCCAGAGTTACCAAGCTAGAAAGGAGTCCAACCAAGATTTGTGGAATTCCCAGTTCAGGCCTCCTTCCCCAACATCACACTGAGTACAAAGTGTTGAGGATACAGAGATGAATAAGATCCTGAACCTGTTGGGCTGTTTGATCTTACCGTGTTCACATATTTTAACTGGGCAGGCAGACTCATACTAACCAGAATGCAAAATCCTAAGTGCTATTTGCAAAGGGGCCGGAATTGAGTGCAGTTAACGTGCTCTGGGATCCCAGTCCCCCGGAAAGCCAGAGCATCCCTGAGCCAGCACCCAGGCCCGGGGAAGCAGGGAGCTGGTGCGTAGACCACTGCGTTTTTAGTGGGGCCAACTTGAAGAACTCCCTGCCTCCTGCCTGACACTTACATAAGAAATGAGGCCCTGGGTGGAATCGCTGTTTAAAAAAAAAAAAAAAAAAAAAAAAAAAGAGACATCGTTAACCAGCCTAAACCTTCAAACGCTCCAAGTCAAGGCAGAGTCAAAAGAGAGTTAACAAGCTTTCCAATTTGTCTTTTACAGGGTTTGACTTGTCAGGTCAAGGAAGATAGGAGATCCTATGAGAACTCCACACAGAGAAAGTCAGGCTGTTATTTTGGCTTGTTGATAGAACTGACAGGTTAAGAAATGATTGTAGTCAAAGAAGATCTGGGCATCTATTTTTGCAAGGTACCAGGGTGCCATTTTCTGCTTGGCACTGGCAGCAAACTATCCCACAAGAGAGAAAAACAGTAACAGATTTCTTCACATGCTAGCCTTTTACATACATAGAATTTATGTGATGGGGCTTGTTTTCTTTTGTTGATGTATATAAATACATTTCTATAGAAATAATATACTTTACACACTATTTTGCAAACTGCCTTTTTCCACCTATACTGTGAATAGTTTCTCGGTAACTTAAATATTCCTCATTTTTTGATAATTGTTTGAAATTCTAATTTACAGATTTAGCTTATTTTGAAATGTACAACTATTTAAAAATAGAAAATGAAGCTTATATGACTTCAAATTTCTGTAAAAATCCTTTTATTCCACTTTATTATTTTTTTTTAATTTTTTAGCATCTTCTAAGGAAAACAACACTAAAAAATCCTTAAAGCTAAGGAGTTGTTACATTTTCATCTTTCACATTTAAATCTCTGTGTGACATAGTTCTTCAAACATTTCACCAGTAGCTCCACATCTTTTATTCAAATACTATAGCAGTTAAGGGTGTGAACTTCAGTGTTAGGCCTGCGTTAAAATTCCAATTCAACAGCATACTAACTGGCTGGCTTTGGGCTGGGCAGTCACTGTGCCTAAGCTTCATTCCTTTCTCTGTAATACAAAAGTAATGACAACCCATGCTTCCCTGGGCTACTGCAAGAAGTAAATAATAATACAGCAATAACACTGCATTATCTTTTTGCCTGTCCCATGTAAACATAAATACATACATTATTATTTTGTATGGAAAGCCCTTTACATGAGACAGGGAAAAAGATAACATTCAATAAATGTTATTAGTATTTCTTCCCTATTAATTCAAACTACAGTTGACCTTGAACAAGAAGGGTTTGAAATTGCTAAGACAACAAGGATGAAAACCTTTATGATGATCCACTTGCACTTAATCAATAGTAAATATATTTTTTTCTTCCTTATGACTTTTTTTTTTTTCTGAGTCAGAGTCTCGCTGTGTTGCCCAGGCTGGAGTGCAATGGTGCGATCTCAGCTCACTGCAACCTCTACCTCCCAAGTCCAAGCAATTCTCCCATCCCAGCCTCTGCAGTAAGTGGGATTACAGGCATACACCACCATACCCGGCTCATTTTTTTTTGTATTTTCAGTAAAGACAGAGTTTCACCATGTTGGCCGGGCTAGTCTTAAACTCCTGACCTCAAATGATCTGCCCACCTCGGCCTCCCAAAGTGCTGGGATTACAGGCGTGAACCACTGCACCCAGCCTGTGACTCAATTAAATTTTCTTTTCTCTAGTTTACTGTAAGAATACTTACACATATAACATTCAAAACACGTGCTGACTGTGTATACTGCCAGTAAGGCTTCCAGTCAGCAGTAAGTTACTGGCAGTTAAATTTGGGGGGAGTCAAAAGTTGTACATGGATTTTTGACTACATGGAAGTCAGCAACCCCAAATCCCATGTGTTCAAGGATCAACTAACAACCTTTATGCCACTCTAAATCTGTACACATCTGTGTCTTTTTCTGAGGTTTCTCTTTTGCTCCACTGCTTTGTCTAATTACTCTTGTACCAATAGTCCCTATTAAGAAGGTGTCTTTGAGGAAGTCCACGAGCCTATGAACTTTGGTTGAGACGGAGCTGTTCAGGGGAAGAATTCTAAGCAGAGGTTGCAGCCAGTGCAAAGTCCCTGAGGGAAGAGCATGGCGAGTGTGTTTAAGGAAGAACAAGCAGGCCGGGCGTGGTGGCTCACGCCTGTAATCCCAGCACTTTGGGAGGCCGAGGCAGACAGATCACAAGGTCAGGAGTTCAAGACCATCCTGGCCAACATGGTGAGGCCCATCTCTACTAAAAATACAAAAACTAGCCAGGTGTGGTAGCAGGCACCTGTAGTCCCAGCTACTCAGGAGGTTGAGGCAGGAGAATCACTTGAACCCGGGAGGCGGAGGTTGCAGTGAGAAGTGATTGTGCCACTGCACTCCAGCCTAGTGAGAGTGAGACTCTATCTCAGAGAGAGAGAGAGAGAGAGAGAGAAGAACAACAAGGAAGCCATCTTATTGGAAAAACTGTGATTTTTGTATGGCACTTTAAGCATAACACTCAGTACCCATACCAGTACCAATATCTTGGAGAAGGTGCCACTTATAAAGACATTCTTAAACCTCAAGTCAGTAGCCTTGGTTTTGGGGCAGGGGGTGTGGAGGCAGCACTACCACCCACACTTGGATTAAACTCGAGACTCCAAACCAGAGACCCCTCTCTCATCCCTCTAACCCAGTGTTTCTCAATGTGGATGCTGTGGATACTTGGAGCAGGACACTGCTTCACTGTGCAGGACTGTGTCAGGTACTGCAGAACATTTAGAATCCCTGGCCCCTGCCTGCTAATTGATGTCAATATCCCCTGTCACTGTGACAATCGAAGCAACCTCAGAGTTACTCCAAGTATCTCCAGGCTGAGAACACTATGTGGGGTCACCAGGGACGAGTATTCTAGACAAATTCTAGTATCAGGGTTTTGTGGGCTTTTTCGTGAAAAGGCATACTATTCTGCAGATTGAATGAGGAGCCTGTGCATTACATAGCAGCCATGTTGGCAGGAAAATCAGATTTTTTTTTTTAATGAAGTTCAGAGATGTGAAGAAATGTGTGCAAGCTAACACAGGTGAGGAGTGAAGGGATCAGAATAAAAGCCTAGATCTTCTGATTCCTTCTACACATACATGATAATTTAACTATCAGCAACTATCAGCAATTCTAAGTTCACCCAGCTCACTTCAGTCTCAGTAAAAGCTTTTCACGTAAAGGGGGGTATAACGGGGAAATGAGCTAATCCTATGTAATTTAACATTAATAATAATAACAGCTTTAATGAAAGCTACCAGTTATTCAGAGTGTTCAAAGGGCCAGGTATTGTTCTAAAGAGCTAGCCAATATTTCCTGTCTATACTTACTTCTACAGTGTAGGTATAATTTTACCACCCTTTTAAAAATTAGGGAAACAAGTCTTAGAAAAGTAACAGGGTCATGCAGAGAGGAAGGCAGAGGTGAGGTTTGATATCCACAGCTCATCTCTTAACCCAGGGGTCCACAACCCCCAGCTCATGAGTACCAGTCAGTGGCCTGTTGTGGCACAGCAGGAGGTGAGTGGCGGTAGAGCAAGCCAAGCTTCATCTGTATTTACAGCCACTCCCCGACTGCTCACATTACCACCTGAGCTCCACCTCCTGCCAGGTTGGCAGCTGCATTAGACTCTCATAGGAGTGCAAACCATACTGTGAACTATGCATGCAAGGAAACTAGGTTGAGAGCTTTTTTTTTCTTTTTTTCCATGACACAGAGTCTTGCTCTGTCATCCAGGCTGGAGTGCAGTGGTGTGATCTTGGCTCACTACAACCTCCACCTCCCAGGTTCAAGTGATTCTCCTGCCTCAGACTCCTAAGTAGCTGGGACAACAGGCATGCACCACCACACCAAGCTAATTTTCGTATTTTTAGTAGAGATGGGATTTCACCATGTTAGCCAGGATGGTCTCAGTCTCCTGACCTCATGATCTGCCTGCCTCGGCCTCCCAAAGTGCTGGGATTACAGCGTGAGCCACCGTGCCCAGCCTGGTTGCAGGCTCTTTATGAGAATCTAATGCCTGATAATCTGTCACTGTCTCCCAACACTCCCAGATGGGACAATCTAATAGTTGCAGGAAAACAAGCTCAGAGCTCCCACTGATTCTACATTATGGTGAGTTGTATAATTATTTCATTGTATATTACAATATTATAAAAGTAGAAATAAAGTGTATAATACATACGATGCACTTGAATCATCCCAGAACCATCCCCACTGCCAGTCAGTGGGAAAAACTGTCTTCCACAAAAGCAGTCCCTGATGACAAAAAGGTTGGGAACCACTGTCTTAACCATTAGGCTGTATTACCGTCAAAAAGTATTTTCTTCTGCTTCTACAGCAGCAATTAATAAATCATATGGGAATAACCCTGTGGGGGGTCTATATTTTATATCAGGCTTTCATATAAGACTCCAATAAGTCCCTTTTTGAAAAGTGTTTCCTTGCAACAAATCAACCAGTCTCAACAATGAAATCCTGGAATAGTATCTAGAAGCACAATCACCCCTAATTACTATTAGGAAGGTGTTCGGCTGAATGTCAATTTACTTTTGAGTCAATAGTTGCCTTTTGGCCACTGCTAGCATCAAAGTTATTTTAAAAAGCAAACCAAACATAAGACTTTTAATATATCAAGCCATAAAGGTTTCTTGGGGGCCAGATGGGTTTCGATGAGCACTGAGTGAGCTGTACTAGTAATTAAATCACCCACTTTATAGTTCCCTGGGAATACGGAACACCTGTGTTTTAGAAACGAGGGACAAAAAGCTTGCCCATACTCATCATTTTTTTTGCCAAACACAAGATGTTTGAAAAAAGAATTCAACCACACTGAAACAGGTCTGAATCTACCTCTTTTTCTACTGAGCCATGCAAAACATTTAATAGCTGGAAGGCCTCATAAAGTATAAAATGCTCAAGCAGGAGAGTCACAGGAGAAACAGTTTTGGAGTTATTAAAAGCAAAAGGACTTTAAATATTGCATAGTCCAAATTTATCCCGACATCTTAGACATGTGGGAGAATTATTTTTTAAATGATTACACAACTTGTTAGCAACAGAACCAAATGTGTTTATTTGTTGATTCATGTACTTGTAATTTTAACCCACTAACATTTCTCAAAAATTAGGATCATCAAAACATAAAGATGTCATCAAAACATGAGAGCAAAGCCCCAGCCAAAACCTTTATTGCAGCCTTTTGAGAGATCCTAAAGCAGAAGACCTAGGTAAGCCACGCCTGGATTCCTGACCCACAGAAAGGGTGCAACAGGAAAATGTGCGGTTTTATAATGATAAATTTTGAGGTACTTTGCTACACAGCAGTAAAGATGTCATCAAAAAACTAGGATCATCAAAACACAAAGATGTCACAAAGACAGGAAAATATATGTATCAAAAGCTCAGAGCTAGGCCTGGGCAACACAGTGAGACCCCATTTCTACAAAAAAGTAAAACACAAAAACTGGCCAAGCATGGTGGTGCACACCTGTAGTCCCAGCTTCTCATAAGGCTGAGATGGGAGGATTGTTTGAGCCCAGGAGATTGAGGCTGCAGTGAGCCAAGGTCACAGGTCACACCACTGCACTCTAGCCTGAGGGAAAGAACAAGACCCTGTCTCAAAAAAAAAAAAAACCCAGAGCCAACAAGGCTAATAGAGTTACTGTAACAGAACATTACTTAGCTATTTCCAGCCTCCAGCACTGAGAAAGGATTGGCAGGGGGCGCGGGCAGTTATAGACATCCTGTTGCCTTATAAAGGAAAATTGGTCACCATTTGTCAAGTGAAACAAGAATTTTGCTGATACTAATTTGTGGTGGGAATCTATCACTTGACACTTTATATGACAGACATTGAAAATCATCCCCATTAATATCCTCCACATTGATTTTACTAAAAGTATACAGATAGGATTTCTTCCCATGGCCATTTCTCATATTGGCCATGAGTAAGAGTTAAGGCACGACATGAAGCTGTTACTCAGTGGTGCCTTTGTCTTGCAGGCAGCTGGGTTAACACAGCTCAGGAATGCATGTTAATGCTGATTGGTCTTTATTACTATGAGGACATAGTTCAGAGTATAGAGATAAATGGATGAAATCTCACTCAGAGTCACTTCCTCAAATATCAACAGTTCCAGTCTCGCTTTGGACAAGGATTGGTTCCATCTTTCATAAGCTGCACTCCCTGGTGAGACCTAAAATTATAGCTACTCTTTTACTGATTGACAAGATTCATATCCTTTGGTGACTGTGCCTAACAAAGTAGTACAGAACACAGAAATGGCCAAAGATCTTGAAAACTATATGGCATGGTGGTAGTAATGTACAGTAATGGCCCCTAGTGAATCAAATATCCCTTAGGAAGTCACCTCCTCTACTGACTCCAGGTTTGAATATGAAACTTGCTTTGACCAATGAGATTTCCTCTCACTTGTTACCCTCAGACCACTATGTACAGAAGCACAGACTAGCTTACTGGAAGATGAGAAACCATGTGAAGTCGAGAGGAGTGTCCCATCTGACGCCCCAGAGAAAAACCAGCTTACCAAACCCCAGACACGTGAGCTCCTCCTAGGCCACCCAGCCCTAGTCCACTGGCCAGCTGACTGCAGAACTGCCCAGTCAACCACTAACTCAGGAACAACAATAAAATGGCCATTGTTTTAAGCCATTGTGTTTAGGGTTGTATTTATACAGCACAGCTAACTGAAACAGAAACCCACTGCAAGCAAATTATGAAGAAAAAGATTTCAAAGAATATTTCATCTTTCTTTAATCTCTGAACTGAGTGGTCCTGTGCCCCCCAGTTTACAAGTGGACAATGTTCCCACAATCTGTGGAAGTGCTGTACAGAACCCAAGATGCATTTTCCTGCAGAAATTCTGACCAAAAGAATGATTGGGTTCCACAAAAGTGTATTTGACCCAATATGAAAGATATTGTTTAAGAGATTAGGTATAAAAATGTTTAATTATTATAATTAAAGTTGAAAGAGCAATTGAACTAGCAAATTAAAAATCTAAATGGCGGTTCTTGAAAAAAGTTCATTTTTAGATTGTTTTTTCCTCAATTACCTAAGTCAGTGTTTTCTGCGGTGAGTGGCATCTACAGGGCTGCAATGATTCTTCCTATTATCCATGCACCTGTCTACCACCTCCTTTTGGGTGTGGACTGGACCCAGTGATCTGCTTCTAATGAATAGATTATAGCAAAATAATGGTATGTCACGTTCATAATTAGGATACAAAAGATTATGACTTCTATCTTATTGGCATGTTGTCTCTCTTGCCTTCTTAGTTTGCACACTTTGAGGAAGCAAGCCACCATATCGGAAAGGCTCACATGGCAAGGAACGGAGGATGGCCTCTAGCCAACAGCCATTAAGAAATGGAGGCCTTCAGTCCAACAGCCTGTGAAGCACTGAACCCTGCCAACAACCATGTGAAATGAAGCTTAGAAGCACATCCTTCCTCAGTCAAACCTTGAGATGAGACCAAAGCCCCAGCCAATACCTTTATTGCAGCCTTTTGAGAGATCCTAAAGCAGAAGACCTAGGTAAGCCACGCCTGGATTCCTGACTCACAGAAAAGGTGCACAAGAAAATGTGTGATAAATTTTGTGGTACTTTGTTACACAGCAGTAGTTACAGATGATGATGTTCTGCATGCACATCAAAGTCATATGAAGGGCTTTTATAGCCATAATTTTAAAATATTATTTTTCATTTTCTTGAGTAGAAAAAAATCCTTATTAAAAAATTTTCAAAAGAAAAAAATCCCACTTTTCTCCCAAAATAACCTCTCTTTACCCACCTGGAGCATATGCTTCTACATCTTTTTTGTTTGTTTGTTCGTTTGTTTGTTTTTCAGAAATGGAGTCTCACAATATCACCCAGGCTGGAGTGCAATGGTGCAATCTCGGCTCACTGCAACCTCCGCCTCCTGGGTTCAAGTGATTCTCCTGCCTCAGCTTCCCCAGTAGCTGAGATTACAGATGCCCACCATCACACTCAGCTAATTTTTTGTATTTTTGGTAGAGGCGGGATTCTCACTATGTTCACCAGGCTGGTCTCAAACTGATGACCTCATGATCCCCACCACACCCAGCTAATTTTTTGTATTTTTGGTAGAGATGGGATTTTCACTATCTTCACCAGGCTGATCTCAAACTCCTGACCTCGTGATCCGCCCTCCTCGGCCTCCTAAAGTGCTGGGATTACAGCCATGAGCCTCCGTGCCTGGCCCCCTTCTACATATTTTTTATGTAATTACATATAGCCAGTCTTCTCTATCCATGGGCTTCACATCCATGGATTCAACCAACCACAAATCAAAAATACTCAAAAGAAAAATGATAAAAAATAACAACACAACAATAAATAACACAAAATTTTTTAGCCAATACAGTATAACAACTATTTACCTAGCATTCACATTGCATTAGGTATATAAGTAATCTAGAGATTACTAGTACACAGGAGCTGTGCATAGATTTAAAGTACACAGGAGCTGTGCATAGATTATGTGCAAATACTACACCATTTTACATAGGAACTTGAGCATCCTCAGACTTTGGTACCTGAGAGGGTCCTGGGGCCTGTTCCCCAAGGATACTGAGGGATGACTGTATTATAAATGGTGTCATGCCATACACAGCGTTCATTGGCTTGCCCTTTCCACATAACAATGGCTAAGATCTGTTGGCAGACACAGACCTAGTTACGTTATTTTTATCAGCTTCAGAATATTCCATAAAATGAATCATAATTATTTCCTTACTAAGAAATAGTTACTGAGTTGCACCTAATTTTTTATATTGTAAATAGTGCTTTAATGAACCTTCTTGGACATGTCTCTTTGTGCATATATATGAATAAAGGATACATATATGTTTAATTTTTAGAGATAGAGCAAAATGTTCTCTGAAGAGGCTGTAGCAATAATCACTTTGACTAATTTATATAACACAAGTTTCCCCTCCCCTTTATCAATAATAAATATGTAGTTGTTATTCTTGTCAATATAATGGTTGAAAAATGTTACTTCACTTTCAATCATGTTGCTTTACTGTAACCTAATAACACTAAAAAACATGTGGATTTCATTTTCTTGCACACAAATGAATCGTGACCATAAGTATCATTGTACGTGTCTTTCAGGACTTTGGGAATTTTTTAATTTATGGATAAAATAAGAAAAAACATTTCCTGAGGTAATTCACATGTGGCAGAAGATACAAAAGAAGAAAAGGAATTTTGTTAAAAGATGGGTTCAGAAGTAAAGTAAGCCATGTTCTGTAAGAAGGGAACAGAGTTGCAGCCAGGAGCTAAAGGAGGTCAAGGGGCAGTGGCCAGCCACCAGGTGGTAAGGAGTAAAGTGAACAGATTGGAGGAGCATGGGCTGCCCCTGGGAAATATATTCTTTAACTCCAGTGTTTAAAACTGTGGGCCTTGAAAATGCCTGTATTTGTTTATTAGGAAAACAGTTGTCTGTATCAATATTCCTTGAATCAATTCATCTGAAGAAGCTATGTGCTCAAGTAAAACCCAGCAATAACAACTTTGTCTTTGATTGTCTAAAAGGAAGACGAAATACAGTATTTCTAATAACACAGCAGTTCTGCAAGGCATACACTATTCTCATTTTACAGATAGGGAAAACTGAGGCTAGGAGAGATGAAGTATCTTTGCCCAACTTTACAGTCATCAGTTGGCATAGTAGAAATGAGCATTTGGTACCAACATGCTCATTCTTTCTACCAGGCGCTGCTGCCCCAAAACAGATGGGAAAACTTGGCCCTGGTGCTAATTTCTTATCATCTTCTTGTGGCATCTTGGGAATATCGTTTAAACTCTTTGGACCTTGAGCTTGATTTCTTTTTGGAGGAAGGGGGTGGAATGAGATAATCTATGGGGTTTCTTCCAGCTCTAACATTTTTGGACTCCATTTACTATCTCTTGGACTACAAAATTGAGTTAGGGCTGGGGAGACAGAGAGTGCATGCACTTTCATCCGGAGGCAAATTTAACATAGTGCATGTACCTTTTAGAGACACAATTCCAGAGCAAGAAATCATTAGTTTGGGAATGAGGAATCAGAGCAGGACAAGGAGGCCACTCCAGGAGACTGTTTCAGAAAGCTTAAAGTTTCAAGAAGGCTTTGACATTCAATGGGATGAAATAGGGTTCAGAACCAAGCTTGTATAAGAGGAGAGAGAGAGAGAAGAAGGGAGGACTAAAAAGACTAATTTTTGAAAGGTCGTACTAAAAGCCCATTTATTCAACATGTGTTTTGACAAAGCCAATTTTTCAATTACTATTATCTATTTGGAACTGTTTCCTGGAGTGAATATAAATTCTCCATTTATGCATAGTTGGCAACTAGAAACTAAGAATGAGAAAATAACATCATGCTTAATGTAAGAAAAGGAAAGGAATCGATCATCTTTTTTAAATTTAACCGTTTTTCTGATTATGAAAATATACTCAAGATAAAAAGTTTTAAATAGACAAATTATTAAAAATCACTTATAATCCCACTACTTCCATCACGCAGGTACATTTCTTACTAGTTCTTTTCCTATATACGTTTTTTTTAAAAAAATGAGATTCTATTATACATGCAATTTTATCTGATTTTAAAAATTCAGTATTATAGATACAAAACATTTTCTCCAACTGTTAGAAATTCCTCAAAACAGCATTTTTAATGGCTGTGTAAAATGTTCCATATTTGGGGTATGCCATGATTCACTGAACTCTTCTCCTGTGGGGGGACAAACAAAAACCTATGTGACAAAAAAAATGAGAGAAGCCAGGGAACTACAGGATTTGGTGTTTTTATTCTCTATTGTTATGCAACCAACTACCCCAAAACTTGGTGGCTTAAAATAATGCAACATCTATTTCATTCACAGATCTGCAATTTGGACAGGAATGGTATAGCGGCAGGGGAAGCACTCCCATTTAGTCTCTGGAAGTTGAGGCTGGCTGGCAGCTGAGATCATAGCTGGTGCTGTCAGCTGGAACACTTTCTCTACACATGGCATCTCTTTGTGGCCTGAGCTTCCTAACAACATGGTGGCTCAGGTTCCAAGGGTGAACATCCCAATAAAAGTGTAAGCAGTAGCTGCATCACCTTTTCAGACCTAACCTCAAAAGTCACGCAGCATCCCTTCTGCCACATTCTATGAGTTAGAAGTGAGTCACCAATGGCCAGCCAGCACGCAAGGGGAGAATTAGATTCCACCTTTTGATGGGTGGAGTGGCAAAGAAATTGAGAACCTTTTTTAAAGCCACATTTAGTTCTACCATAAGACTCTCCCACTGGAGTTCCTTCCTGAAGCCACACTTCTAGCCCAAGAGACGTGCCTTCTTCTCCTCTACCCATGCCCACCTGTAGGCTTTCTGGACAGATTCAATGGAGGGTTCCACAGATGGGCCTGTCTTGGAATTAACTGTGGTTCCTGAATCCAAATCCACAAAACAGCATGGATCCTGCCTTAGAGATACAAGCTTCTCCCTCTCTTGTCCCAGGCTAAGCCCACCACTCCAGGAATCCCCCATGGTTTTAGTTCCTACTCCTCCAAAGCTTCTTCTAATCCTATCAAGTTAGGTTCATGGGCCCCACTACTGGGGCAGCCATGACTGATGCTGAAGCACAAGCTCCTGGTCCCCACTTGCTGAGCACCCCCTGCACCCAGGCAAACCCTCCTAAGACCCCAAGCCTCACCACTCCCATGGTCCAAGGAGACTCTGAAGTCAGTAGAGCTGTCTCCTGTAAGCACTTCTCTCTTCCCCACTAGATGACATGGGAGGCTGGTTGAGTCACATCTGACCCTCTAAGACCAGCTCTACAATATGCGGTCCCTCCCTGTGGAGGGACCCTAGTCAGTGATTCCTCCTGCTCCAAAAGAACCTCTGTATCCTCTCTTCTTTGTATCCTCATTTCTCCCTGCAACCAGGCAGATAGACTAAGAAACCCCTATGACTCACAGTGGTGTCCAAGGAAAAAACTCCTCAGATTCTAAATATAGTCTGAGACTATCTAGAACTCTGCACCAAACACTCTTTTTCCAAATATTTCAGGCATTGTGGGTCCAGAACCCTAGATGTGGGTTTTTAAAGCAGCAGACTGGGGAAGGAGAGAGGATGAATAAGCAGGTCTTGGGGAGGGATGAAAGAATGGGTAGCTGGCTGAAATAAGGATGGAAACAGGCGGGAAAGTCAGGGGTCATGGGGCTGAGGGGAAGAGGAGTAAGGAATGCTTTACAGAGGAGCTGAAATGGGATTTGCAACCTCAAGGATGAGAAGGAACTATTAATATTACATCAGCGAACTACCCTTCATAATCCCAGTTTGTTTGTGATCCTTCAAGTCTGCTATGAACTACACAGTCTTTGGTGTAGCTCATTTTAAGGTCTGTCCAACCCCAGAGAGGTTACTTATGACATCCACATTAGCAATAAAACTGGGGATTCAAATTTGAAAATCCATTAGCCATAGAAAATCTATCCTGTTTGAAAACAAAGTGTTCTCCTTTCTCTGAGCAGTTGACATCACGAAACAACTCTTCCTTTAATGTTCTCGAAGAGACCCATTCCCCCACACTACACCTTCTTTATAAATCTGTTAGAAAAGAAGTTTCACTCATAGGTCTCTGATCTATTATTATTTTTTTTTTTTTTGAGACGGAGTCTCACACTGTTGCCCAGGCTGTAGTGCAGTGGCATGCTCTCAGGTCACTGCAATCTCCACCTTCTGGGTTCAAGCAATTCTCGTGCCTCAGCCTCCCGAGTAGCTGGGACTACAGGCATGCGCCACTATGCCCAGCTAAATTTTTTTTTCTTTTTCAGTAGAGATGGGGTTTCACCATGTTGGCCAGGATGGTCTCGATCTCTTGACCTTACGATCCGCCCGCCTCAGCCTCCCAAAGTGCTGAGATTACAGGCATGAGCCACCATACCCGGCCAGGTCTCTGATTTTTTAAGAAAACTTCAGAATATTATTTTTGGATGGTTATATTTTGAATAAACTCATTCATCCAAGAACCTGATGAAGCTTTTTTCTTTGAACCTGGAAATGTTTTGTTTTTGTTTTTTTCGTTTCAAGAGTTTAAGACATCATGGTTTGGATTTCACTCCAAGTTCAAACTGGAGGTCCATTGGGATCACAACTTGGCAGAATACATCCTGGTTCCTAAAATCAAGCAACTGTTACCAACATCTGAGCTTCCACACTGAGCTACTGAAAGGGCATTTTCTTATCACAAGTGGAGGTTTCCTGCTGGGCCGTGGGTGGAGCCGAGCTGGAATCAGGGGAGGCAGACCCAGCTGAAACCCTTCTCAAGCCCCACACAGCCCCTCCTCCACCTCCCAGATTTGCTGGGCCTGTCATTTGAGGCTAAGTCATATAGACAAATTCAAAGTTCACTCCGGGACACAGGCAAGGAAAGACAACAAACACACATTCTCCTCTCCAAAATCTTTCCCAGGCTCTGGGGTATTGCTTGGCACTCAGTAGGCACCCAATAAAGTTTACTAAATGCCTGAAAAGAAAGAAACAGAGGGATGGGGGAGATAAGAGAGAGAGCTGCAAGGAGGGAAGAAGAAAAAATGAAAAAATGGAAGAAAAAAGATTCTGAAGTGATTTTAAATAAATGCTCATTTATATATTTATTTATATTGCCTTATAGTAAATTAACAACAAACAAAATTGAGTGCTATGTGACAGGCACCGTGCTAAACTGCATTATACACATTAATTCAAACCTCATAATTACACCATGAGGCAAGAAGCATCATTAACCCCATTTAAAGATAAGGAAACTGAGGTTAAAGAGATCAAACAACTCGCCCATACTGCCAAAAATAACTGTGGGGCCCGAATCTGAATGCAGGTCTATCTGATGAGTCTAATTTCTCTCTTTCCCTCAACAATTTATCCTCAGGGATCCTGCACACTTTAAGTGTTTTCCTTTTTTGGTAAGGGTGATAATCAATGCAGGTGAGAAATTAAATCCTAAGTCTTTCAACCAACTAATGGAACCCCTCTTAGCCAAGGAGACCACAAAGAAACTTAACAAACTCTGTTCTTGGCCATGACAGGGTGGGAGAGGAGGTCAGACAGGCCTTGTTGTACTCCCTCCCCCTCACTAAATACCATTAGACTTTTTTTCTTAAGAGTTCAGCATAAACCAGCCCCTTCAAAAGATCTGTTCCACCGCTCATTTCCACCAACCACCTGATGCTGCCGTTGGACTCCCCGCCATTTTTGTGGTTTTGACCCAGCAACTGACCAGCATTCCTTCCTGCTAAGACACCACTGATCACAGACGGATTCTGGCCCGTCCATGGAGGCTGCACACAGGGACAATTCTGCATCCTCTGTTTCCTCTTTTGACTTACAGAGCCTAAATTCACTGCATATAAATGTTAAGTCCCCACCCCAAATGAACATGGGACATACATGACATGCACGTTTGCTTACTACGCATGCATACTCCTTCATGCATATTCATAGCTCTTCCTCTAACTGTTGAATATGTATACTTAGGCAACGTATTCAGCATAAATTCCTGTCTTAGCCTTCTTCCAAGTGCCTGCTTTTGGTTTCTACGGGAGGCTATGCTTCCCAGCCTGCAGCTGCAACCCTTCATAAGAAATTAAGCTCTCCTTTTCTCGATGTCTAGATCTCATGATTTTAAGTCAACACAGGTTACGAGCACACAGGTGTAAGCTTTAGCATTAAACAATCACATGGCTCATAGAGTTCAGCCACCAGAACCCAGGGGTTGCCATTCACAGGCTAGGTAGGCTGAGACAGAGGCAGGCTGCTTTTTGGTGCCAAAAGTGAGGGAACAGCACCCTAAGTAGAAGAGGACAGTATTGCAGGTGTTAAGGCCGTAAAGAACATTCCAGAAACTGAAAGACTCATCATGGCTCCATTGACAGGAGTCATGCTATCAGAAGGAGTCAAGAACCACCATGATGAAGATTTTATCCTGAGTGCATCAGGAGGCCCCTGAGGGGTGTTAAGCAGATGAGGGATATGGCACCATTCATGTTTGTAAGTGAACATTCTAGCTATGGTGCGAACATGGACTGGAGCCACTATGAGGAAATCCCTTGACCAATCACTCAGCCAACCTCCTGACCCAGGCTTGGTGCCAGGGGAAATAAATGATTCCTCTGATCATTTGGGGGAATCAAAATGGTGGCTAAAAGGGATCACCGAGGGACACCAAAATGATTCCAGCTGACCTCCGTCTTCCGACAATGCTCTGTCTGGAGAAGCAGAAACTAAACAGAGGAGTCATGCTATAATAGGGGCAATGGTGGCTGAAGAACCAGGAGGGGATCACAGGATCCTCCTGTGAGGAAGAAAGATTTCTTTGGGCAGGATCTTCAAGGATGAATAGGAATTTTACAGGAAAATACAGAGGGAAAGGCACTCCGGGCAGAGGGACGGTGTGGAGAAAAGCACGGATGCATGAAGCAGTGTGCTACACTTAGGAAACCTGATAAGGTTTTGCATGGTGGGAACACAGGATTGGGTAGGAGTCGGGAAAAGGCAGTAGGGAGGAGGCCGGGCTAAGGCCCCATACAGGTCCGGAAAGTCCTTGCACATCATCTTACAGGAACAGGACTTTCCCTCAGTGAACAGGGAGCCTTGGAAAATGACAGAGACGGGAGATTTTCTTTTTTAAATAATACTTGAGGGGAGGACCTAGAAGGGAGAAGCACTGAGGGACCAATAGAAGAGTGAAGCATATGCTGTCAATCTCTGAAGCAGGTGACCTGGAATCCACCTGCCAGTACAATTCCATCCTAAGCAGCTGCCCCCAGTCCCTGGCTTCTCAGAAAAGCTCACACACCTGCTGGGCATGCTCAGTTTGGAACAGCCGTCTCGCGGTCCTAAGAACTAGAAACCAGAGAAACTCAGGAAGCGGGAAGATCATGGGAAACCAAAAAGAAATTCCAGTGCAATTCAGCCTCAGAAGAAATCAGAGAGTCCGGTGTCACTTCTACTCCATAAGCCCTTCCCAGGGGAGCTCTACTGTTGTCAGAGCCCCTCCAGGCACCTGCCTGGGACCCCATCCATATCCCCGTGGTCATCCTGTCTCCTGACCTCTCCTAGCTTCCCCACATCCTCTTTACCAAGCTCAGTGTGTCAGAGTGGGAAGAACACACTTTTACCCAGAAGACCAATGGCCTGGATTCCAAAGTCCCAGCTCCCTCACTTATTAACTACTTTCCATCCCTGAGCCTCAGTTTTCCCATTTAGAGTCCTGCCTCCCTAACAGATTATGGATGGAAATGCGCTTTATAAAGGGCACCATTCAAGTGGAAGAAATCCTCTCCCCACCTCAGAAAGTATTTATATCAACCTGATTTTAAATCAACTGCCTGATACAGAGATGATTGTTTCCTTCGGTCCACAGTGTGGGTGTTTAGGACTGCTGTTGTAGGGACCATGGAAGTTTCCAGAAGAGCAGTTCTGAAGCTTAAGGCTCACCAGAGTTGCTCTGATGCTTCCCCTTCAGTTCATGGTCAAGACCACTGAAGCCTCCCAAGAGGAAAGGATAGGCTAAGGTCATTTCAACTAGGCCTCCTGGAACGTAAGTAGCTATCTCTGTTTCCAGTGCCAAGGACCCACCTGTATAGACAGCCCTGCCCTCCTGAGACAGAAATGTGCACAGGAAGGTGGACGGTCCCACAAAGAGAAGAAAACAGCCAGGCATTGTTTCCCCTCGGGGTCTGGCAGGGCTGAGCCTGAGTGGGCAGAGGAGTGGGCTGGAGGCTCTGGCAGCCTGGGGGGGAGCCACCAGCCTCTGTGGTGGGCAGGAAAGCAGGGAGTTCTGTGTGGCAGCTGGGCTTACAATGAAGACATTGTTCCCTCCCTGCAATATATCTGTTCCCTTAAGGGTGGAGGGCAGGGAAAGAGAACTGAGTCAGGGAGCACCTGCCAAGGCCAGGGAAAAAGCTAGAGTGCCCATCTAGAGGATGGGAAGTGTCGAATGTCCCCGTGGCAGCCCACCCTCAGCCACCTGGCAAAGGTCAGAGACCCAGCGGAAAACACCAATTCCCTTCCTCAGCCACAGCTCGTTCCCTCTGATCCTTTCTCTTATTTCAGTAAGGAGTGCCATGCTGTGCTTTGTGCTTTGCCTGCTTTTGTCATTTTTTTTTAACTTTTTACTATCTAAGCAATTCTTTTACACACTTCCCCAAGTCCCTTTTTGTAACTTATTATGTTGACCTTAGAAATCAGAACGTTCCATGCTGGTGAGTTGACACTGAAACCTGCATCTATTCATTCCATCACTGATGATTCCTTCTGCAAAGGAATCTGATGACGTGGATCAAGAAGAATAAAAATGTCTATCCCTTTTCCACTGAAACTCACTCATTTGAGAAGAATTACTATGTGCTCGCACTCACATATCTCATGAAGTATGACATAATGCAAATCAAGTATACAGATGAGGAAACTGCAGCTCAATGACTTTAAAGAAGTTAACCAAGATCACACCAGTTGTAGATGAGAGGTCAATCCCAAGTCTTCTGACTCTACAGCCAGTGCCCCTTCCACAGTGCCAGCCTTTACAGGTCACCCCATAATCCCAACTCCTGGGAATTCATGTTCAGAAATTTTACTTTCAAATTTTAAAATCAAAAATAAAAAGTATTCACCGTATTGCTCATTACGATTCCAAAAACTGGAAGCAATCTACGTATCAATTATAAAGGAAAAATGAAGCAAACTGTGACAATATTATTCAACAACAGAAATTAAAATATTATAGATTATAGCAACATAGAATGTTTTCATAACTGAAAAATGGGTATATTATGAACACAACTGTGTTAAAGTATAATTATGTAAATCACAGTAGGCAGGACGCCAGGCAAAATGAAAGCACTATTTACAGGGAAGTAGAATTCTAGATATATTTTTTACAAGTGTTTTTTAATCCCGTTTTGATATCTTAACAGCATCAAACAAGTCAGTTTATAATATCCCGGCTGGTTTTTCAGTGCCAGATGTGTGTGCTTTCCCAAATTATCTGTTCTCTCTGCCAATTCAAGTAAATTTAATTTTACTTTACAGAAATAAACATACAATGACTTTCTTTCAACGAGGATTCTTAATTTTGTATTTTATAGGAGATCTTTTGTCATTTTTCACTTTCTCTTTGGGGACCTTAAATTACATCAAAAATCAGGCCAGTATCTGTCATTGCTCCTTGCCTTTAGCAGTAGTTACTGCGCTGGGAAGACAGTTTGTCATTCACCCACTCTGGGAAGAGAAGACAACACAACGGAAGGCAGCTGCACACTGAGGCGAGCTCACCGTGGCTTCACCGCAGCCGGCAGGAAAGGTGCCTGCTCTGCCCAGGGCCGCCTCTCAGCACCTCCACTGCGGCCAGGCTATGAGGATTGAGATTTCCAGTGTTTTCATCAGGGACTGGTCACAAGGAGCTGGAACCCCCTTAAATGAGTTTGGGTTATGCAAGACTGGGTGGTAAGGTTCCTGGAGATATCTGCCACACCCCAAAAGCACAGGAAGCTCAGGCCGGCTTTGTGGGACTTGGGAAGCCAGTGATCCATCCATCCTTTCTTCCTTCCTTTTTCTGCATCCCCACCCCCACCCCACCAGTGTACACAGATTTGATTGTAAGATTCCTGGAGATATCTGCAACACCCCAAAAGCACAGGAAGCTCAGGTGGGTTTTGTGGGACTTGGGAAGCCAGTGATCTTCCTTCCCTTTCCCTCCTCTCCACTTCTCTCCCTTCCCCTTCCCTTTTCCCCTCTCTCTCTCACAGGGTACACAGCCCCAGCCACTCGCCGAGATCCTGACATCAGCAGTCTCCTGCCTTCCTCAGGCCAGCCTCTTCCCCACCCTTGCCTCAACCCTCAGAAGGCATCAGGTTCTGTCACCATAAACGGGGGTCCGAGTCTGCCGGGAACAATGAGTTAGCACAAAGAGGGCTCAGTGCAAAGCCCAACGTGGAGGTGGGTAGATCAAAAAGGCTAATCCAAGAACACTCATCCTGTCCAAAGAAGCCAAGAACAGACTGTGTAAAAAGTCAGGGCTTGATAAAATACCCAGGGCAACAATCCAGGGGAGAGAGAAAGAATATTTATCCTCAAAGTAAACAGAAAAAGAAAAAGGTCAGTAAACCCTACTGGGTCACAGTTTCATGGAGGGCAAGAGTCCTCAGGCTGGGCCGCCCTGAGGCTGTGCATTGTGGGGACTGTGTGGCAGCGCCTGACATGTGGTGCCCGCTGGCCGCCTCAAGCAGCAGAAATCCGTGCAAAGAAGTCACAAGAAAAAGGGAACCGTGGGTGTGTATTGGACAGCATCAAATGAGCAAAGATAGCAGAATTGTAGGTAAGGAAACCTGACTGCCACTAATTTGCCAAGTAGCAAATTGAGCAAACCATTCTCTTCTTTGGGCCTCAGTTTCCCTATTTACAATGTGAAGAGATTGGACTAAAGAACCTTCCAGCAGTGGTCCTAGAGGCAGTGGTGTGCTAAAGTCACTCTTACTGGCTTGTGATAACCAATTGTTAGATTAGGGGGAGTTCTGTGAGCCTGGGGTTAAGCATAGCCATTAGAAAAAAATAAATATAAATATGCATTTTAAAATTAAAAAACTAGATGTAAATATACATTTACAATTGCATACATTACACCAAAAACCAACAGTAAATGTACTCAAAAGTCCTTACATCATAATTATTTTACTAGAGTTCACTATTATCTATGCCAGGGGTCAGTGGCATTTTCTGTAAAGGGACATATAATATTTTAGGTTTTGAGGGACAAAGACAGTCTCTGTCACATTGTGGTGTGTTTTTTTAACCTTTTTAAAATATAAAAACCGATCTTAGCTCATAGGCTACACAAAAACAAGCCACCAGTCAGATCTGACCTACAGGCTGTAATTTCCCAACCCCTGATCTCTGCCCTGAAGGTTATTTACATGCATTTCACCTGTACTGTGGAAGCATGGTATAATTGTGTGCTGCTACGATTGTTTTCCCAACTCCACGTTGTGACGTGGTAGTAGCTTAAAATCGGCCATGGTGGGAATCTTTACACAATGGAAATGGGCAAACATCGCAAAGCAGGTGCTTTTTCCAGAAGAGCCCGTTATTTCAACATTTACCAGCCCTCCACTGTCCCAAAGTCACAATAGAGAGAATCTCAGAAACAGAAAGTATTTCCCAACTCGCCCAGGAAACCCAGGCAGGAAAGCACAACAGAAAGGGAGCTCCAAGTCACGGAGTCAGAGGAAAAGCAAGACTGAGGGACACCCCACCCTGCACACCTAGACAAGGCCTGATCCACAGATGATCCTTTGCGACACCCCTCACATTTCAGGTTCACTTTTCGACGCCCAAAGTTTATGCTATTTTTTTTCTTCTGTCACTTTGAAAAGGCTGTCTCTATCTTCGCTGCTGCCCTCGGCAGTAACGGAGTAGCTGAGGTCTGCTTAGAAGCCGCCAGGTACAGACACTGTACAAAGGGGTCACGGCTGCAAGGGAGACAAAGGGAAAGGCAGCCTCGTGTGGAGTGGCCACATCTGCTATTCTGGGGTGGAGTGAGCTGGGGCTTCTCCTAAAATAGAACAATAACGTGCAGGTCTAGACTAAGCAGCAATTTTGGTTTTAGGGAAAGCTGATACCCAGCAGGATGAGAATAACCCTGAGAAAGTTTGTTTTCAGCAATTTGGGCTCAATTAGGCAGGAAAAGTGCCTGGTAAGAAACAAAGATACGACCAAAACCAGGAATAGGCCTTTGGGGCATTTGCAAGGGGACCCTCCCACGAATTCCCCTGACAGCAAACAGCAGTAAGCTGCCTCTGCTGTTGGAGAAACGAGTTGCAGCCTTAACTCTGTTGGAAAGTTGTCTCTGTGCCCTATTTCTCTTAAAGACCAAGGGAGAATCCACCCTGCACACGTATACTTGCCTCTCACTCAGTCTGCTCTGCTTCTCCCAGCTGACTATCATAAGGAAAACTGATGGAAACCAGGAAGAAGTCCTACCGTTCCCCAATTCCCAGCTGTCTAATCCAATTCCCAGTTGTCTAATCCAAACAACACAAAATACTGGGGAAGGAGGGAATGAGGGAGTAAGGTTTGGTGGGGAGGCAGATGCACATGAAGGTGGTTGTCAGGGACAGCTGCTCAGAGAAAGGGATCCTTGAACTAATCCTCGAAGAAATATGCAAAGAATGAAAGGAAAGGGCATTCAAGGAGCACAAAATGCTAGATGTGGCTGTTATACGTCAAGGCGTTCTAACTCATTAGCCATAGGAGAAATTCAAGTTAAGAACCACAGTAAGAGGCAAGAACCCACAGGAGAACATTCCCCTTCCCCCACATCAACAAGGAAAAAGTCAGACAATAGACAAAGTCGTAACTTCCTTTAACCCATCAGAAAACCAAGATTACAAGGCAATCAGGAGAACTGAATTCCAGAGTGACAAGCCCCTCCATAGCGACAGGACATACATACTCTCCCCCCTTTGCCAGAGCCTCTTTGGAGAAAGCGGTGGCTGCATATAAAAAAAAAGAGCTAATGCTATAACAAATTATTTTTTTAAATTGATACATAATTATTTCAGGGGTACCTGTGATATTCTGAATATGTATATACAACATGTAATGATCAACCCAGAGTAATTAGAATATCCATCACCTCAAACAGTTGTTATTTCTTTGTGTTGAGAACATTCAAAATCTGCTCTTCTAGCTATTTTGAAATATACAATAAATTATTCATTATAACCAATTCTGAAAAGCCCAGTGTGGGTGGGTATGACAATTGAGAATCCCTGGGAGCGCAGACACAGGAGTTCATACTCCCAGCTCTTTTCCACAACCTCTACCAATGCTCAGAAGAAAGACTAGGGCAGGCAGCAGAGCCAAGAGAGCCCTTACTGGCCCACAGGCATGAACCACCCCCCATTTTCCATAACTCTTCCTTATAAGAAGCCAAAGATTTAAGGGTAGGAGCAGGCATCTTTCCCACTCCCAAGCCCTGGGCAAAGACCCACTGTCTGGAGAAGGGATAGAAACCAGGCCACCTGCCCCTGGAGGAGGAGGAGAAAAGCTCTCTGCCCTATTATGAGCCTTATATCAAGTAACAAGCCACAGTCATCTCCTGTCAGGGCAAGAACAGAAACCCCCTGCAAATAATCTTAGAAAATGAGTTATCGCTCCACACACCACCAGAATGGCTAAAACTAGTAAGACTGATGATGCCAAGGACTGGCAAGGACACAGAGCAACAGGAGTTCTCGTACGCTTTGGTAGGAGTGTGAACTGGTGCAACCAAGTGGGAAAACCATTTGGCAGTACCTACTAAAGTGAAACGTGCATATCCCACGGTCAAGCAATTCCACTTCTAGGTATATATCCAAGTGCAATGAGTACACATGAGGCCCAGAAGACTTACAAAAGAAGGTTCATGGCAGAATGACTTGAAACAGCCCCAGACTGTAAACAACACAATAATCAACAGCATTATGTATAAAATGGTAACTATATTGTCTTCATACAGTGTAATACCTCGTATACAATAATGATAATGGACAAACTACTGCTACCTTCAACATGAGTAAATCTAGCCAACATGTTGAACAAAAGAATCCAGTTAAAAAAGAATCCATGAACTCACTTATATGAAGTTTAAAAGCAGGTAAAAGTAACATATGATGATGGAAATCAGATAGCAATTACCCTTTGGAGGGTAGTTACTGGAAAGGGGGAGGTGGATGACTCTAGAGTCTTGGCAATGTCCTACTTCTTGATCTGGTTCACATTGTGAAGATTCATCAAGCTGTACCTTTATTATTTGAGTTTTTTAACTTCAATGTTATACTTCAAATAAAAAGAACAGGTTACTCTAAAGATTAGTGACCTAGTATGATGAGAAACAAGTCAGCCAAGCTGAAGTCATGAGAGAAAAGACAAAAGGCAGGTAGGGTAGCTAGAATATGGAAGGACTTCTTGAGTCCCAGACCAAGAGGTTTACCCTTTGTTCCATCAGCAAAGGAATGCCACCAAAGGCTTTTTAAAAGATTATTATAGATTCATATGTAGTGATAAGAAATAATACAGAAAAGCCCTTCATCCAGTCTCCCACAATGTTGGTGTCTTACAGTACAGTGTAGTACAGCCATGAAATTGACGTTGATGCAATCCACCCACCTTATGCAAATTCTACCAGTTTTACATGCACTCACATGTGTGTGCACATGTTCAGTTCTATGCAATTTAAACACAGGTGTAGACTCCTATGACTGCCACCACAGACAAGACACAGAGTAGTTCCATCACAGGAATCCCTGGTGCTACTACCCTTTTATAGAACCATTAAACAATCAGTGTACATCTAAACATGGAATACTACTCAGCAATGAAAAGAAATGAACTATTAATACATGCAACAACTTGGATGGATCTCAGAGACTTTGAGTGAAAAACTATCTCAAAAGGTTACATACTATATCATTCCATTTATATACCGTTCTTGAAATGACAAAATTATAGAGTTACGAAACAGATGAGTAGCTACCAGAGCTTAGGGAAGGGAGAAGGGAAGGAAGTAGCTATCGCAGAGGAGGGACATGAGTAACACAAACCAGAGAATCCAGCTCATTCTAAGTGCAACTCTGGCTTCCCAAGACTTCAATCCTCTCACCCCTCAACCTTACTACCTTACCCCATCCCACTGCCACCCCTAGCAGCTGCCTCCTACTGCTTTAATATCTAGTAAGTCAGCAATGGCTTGGGCCTTAATGAAAGGACCCTACTGATAACGGGCCCTCCATACTGGCAGCCCAATATGGTGCCATCTGTCCAGTGGAAAAGGGAGCTTGCCCCTGCTCTCTGTGACTCCTTTTCATTCTCCTGCAGACCTGCTGGAGGAGCCGAGAGCCCTTTGACATACTTAATGCATGAGCTGTCTTGTGAGCTTCGGAGGATTACTTGGCTTTTTCTCTCTCTCTCTCTTGCTTTTCTTCCCTAGATGTAATTCTATTAAATGGCTTTAAAAATAAATATGTTGTTGTTGTGGGAGGTTGGGTGAGGGGGTAGTATGACATTTCTGTTATTTTGAAATTAGACCCACGAGAAGCCTCCAGGCACACAGTAAACTCTGACATAATCCACTTACAAAGGAGATTAAGGAGGCTGATGAGCTCGCACGAACAGGCAACTCCCCGATGTACTCACGGATGGTACACTGGGCCCCAGAAGCCAAATAAGAAGAGAAGGTGCATTTCACAAATGCACACCAGGGAGAAAAATCCATGCCCTGTTGAGAGGTCCACCATGCCTAGGGAACAACCAATCCATGAATAGAACTTCGACTGGACTAAGACTCTGTGAGCCAAATCCTGCAGTTCTGGCTGCACATACATCTCTATAGAACAGTGACTACCTTTGAGATGGGGGGAAGGGCTTCTGAGAAGAGAGACATTTGAGCTGAGCCTAAAGGATGAGTGGCTTGCCAGGCAGTAGTGAGGAGTGGGGAGTGGTATTCCACAGGAAGGGAACCCCATGAGGAAAGGGACTGGCTGGCATGGGGCAGGGAAACTTGGAGGAGTCTGGTGTGACTGGGAAGTACAACATACTGGAGCAGGAGAAACTGAAGTCAGTGGAGGGCTTGCCTGTTATGATGAAGAACTTGGCCTTTGAGCGATAAGCAAGCATGGGCTGTTTTGAAAGCACAGTTATGACTCGGGATTTCAGAAACATGACTCAAGTGGCCCTGTGCAAGCAGATACATTGCAGGGGCGAGTCTCTGGTCTGAGAGATCTGTGAGGAGCCCCTGCCTCCCTTCATCCTCCTCCTCACTAATGAGAACGAGCCAAAGCAATGCTCCAGCTTCCCGGGAGCTTTACATGCTAAGGTGGTTTGGCGGCAAGTGCTGCCTTCTTGTGTTGAGCCAGGACTTGTCAGGACAAGGATCTGGCTTTCGCTGATGAAAAAATAAGCAAGCAGTTTTAATTCCACACAGTTTTTAAGAAGGATGGGCGCTCCCAGCTTGAGGCTGCAAGATACAGGCCTTCTTGAGTCTATGCAACGAACCATCAGTGGGCCACGAGGCTGCCTTGAGAAAAAGCTAGGCTGAGCCCAGGCTGGGGAGTCAGGATGACTGGCTTATCCAGCAGAGGGGAAGCAGCCTGGTGGGTGTCTGCATGGAGGACTCTCTAAGGAGCCTCCTGGGAATGGATCTATCCTAAGGGAAGGAAATGCCTATTAGGCTCTAAGAATGGGATACACTATCTTAATTCTGAGTTCAGGGATCATACCCTATGCAATTTGTCTCTTGACCCAGCTTCCATTGGGTTCTGCCTATCCAATTTGTTTCTTGACCCAGCCTCCACTGGGTTCATGTCAGAGTCCCCAGTAGGAAAACTGGCTAGCCATATGCAAAAAGCTGAAACGGGATCCCTTCCATATACCTTATACAAAGAGGCTATAAATAAAAACAGAAATACCTTGGGGCTGGGGCAGCCCTCCTTTGGGTCCCCTCTAACAGATTGTGGTAAAGATGAAGGAGACAGTCTTCTTCCACACACCTTGGGCACCTGAGGGCTTGGGATGGCAGCCAGTAAGGAACTACGGGAGAAGTTACAGCCATTTGCAGACCAGCATGGAGCAGAACAGCACTCCAGCCATGCCTACTATCTTAGTGCATTTGAGATGCTGTAACAAAAATATTATAAGCCAGGTGGCTTATAAATAACAATTATTTCTCACAGCTCTGGAGGTTGGCAAGTCCAAGATTAAGGTGCCTGCCGAGTCGGCATCTGGTGAGGGCCTGCTTGCTTCCTCATAGATGGCGCCTCCTGTGCTCTTACATGGTGAAAGGGGTGAGAGTCTCTCTAGAGCCTCTTTTATAAGGGTACTAATCCCATTTGTGAGGACTCCCTTCTCATGGCTCATCACCTCCCAAAGGCTCCACCCCCTAATACTTTCACCTTGGGAGTTAGGATTTCAACCTATGAATCTGAGGGTAGGGCACAAGCATTCAGTCCACAGCACCTGCCCTACAGCAGCAATCCCCACCAGAGAGATGGCCACACCCTGCAGTCCTCTATGGTGGCCTGGTAAGGACATGAGAACAGCAGACACGTTCTGAGCTCATGGGAACCATGCCTTAAAGAGTTGCTGGGTACCTGGCTAAAGCCTCTGCGTGGGCAGTCAGGGCCAAGGATTTGTGTTATGTGCTCAGTGCAAAGGCAGCACTGTCTCCTAAGAAGTTTTCATTTGTCAGGTTCTGAATGAGTGTTGTCAGTAGAATGAAATATCAATAATCTTAAGACAGTCAAATGTGAAAGCCAAATCTGAACTTCAGTACAGCAGGCAAAATACTTTAAAGACTGCACCCTCTACCACAATTTGACATTATCTCCTTTAAGTATAATAAGTTGGAGTGGCAGACATTTGTGTGATGATTTTCCCAACGTTCCTACTGTTCCCTGTTTTGTAAATGCATCCGAATGCCTCTCTTATTTCCCTACATCCCTTCTTAGGAACCAATCTGGCCCATATGCAAACATTTAGATAACTTGGAATTTTCAAGCATATGGTCATGATTAATCTTAGAATAATAAGTGTGAAGACAAAGGCTTTGGGCATGATAGCAGGAGAGATTTTGTTTAATGAGTTGCCATGGTGGGAGGAGATTGATAGACTGAAAGAAATCTAGAAGTGATTGTCATTTGAGCTATTATAAAATCTGTGAATATATCCAATATCACAATTCACATGCAACTAAGATAGGTGTCTTAGCAAGTCCCTATATCGTATTTGAGAATGGATTGGGATATTGCCCACCTTAGATGTAGTAGAGACTATATGATCAATAAAATATCCTAAGACTTTCTGTTAAGACTCTCTGCTCCATGTTACTTTGATTACAACTGCAATTCCAGGACCATCCATCAATAAGCTTGGCCTTTGGGATCCCAAAGTGATGCTTCCCTTTCAATGCCAAGCTGAAAGCTACACCACAAATACAAAACCCAAATACTGCTGGGCTAAATCAATAGACTGGTACAAATTGGCTGTCTTTCTTTTCCTCAAACAGGCTAAGTTCTTCCCCTAGCCTTCTCATATTGTCCTCCTTTACTGGAACACTCCGAACCCAGATCTTTGCATGGCCACTAATTTAGCATTAAAGATCACCTCAAAAGTCACCTCTGAAAGCACAGAGCTGCCTCTGGGAAACTGATAATGTCTCACTTCTTGATGTGGGGGGTGGTTATGTGTGTGTTCACTTGGCCTCACAGATATATAGAAGCTTTCCAGAATTTAACCCAAGTATTTGGACTTTCCTGGAAAGGTATTATGTTACTTTTGTATCAAACCCTGATTAACACAGAGAAGCAGCCCACTCTACAAGTGGCAGAGAGATGTGGGGATGAGTTTTGTGCTCACATAGTGTCAAGGAAGGAGACAAACTTTACCCAACTGGGAGAGAAGCACTACCATTGGATGATCCTAAATGGGATGCCAATGATGAGATGGGAGAATGGAAGAGGAAACTCTTTCAGATGTACATAACAGAGAGCCTACATAAGACTAGAACTAAGCCTCTTAATTATACCAAGCTATCCGTAATAAACCAGGGATTTGATGAGACTCTCATTGCCTTCCTGGAAAGGCTAAGAGAGGCCTTGGCAAAGTACATCTATGTCCCAATTCAGTTGAGGGACAAGTAATCCTAAAGGATAAATTTATTACTCAGGCAACCCTGGTATCAAGAGGAAGCTACAGAAACAGGCCCTGGGACCAAATAGCACTTTAGAGAACCTCCTGAAAGTGGCCACTTTGGTCTTTTATAATAGGAAAATAAGGAGGCCCAGGAGAGGGAGAGGAGACACGGGAAGGACACATTAAATGCATAGGATTTAATGGCCACCATGCAAGCCCACAGACTCTGGAATCCCTGAGTTGCACTTATTAACTGCTACAAATGTGGCAAGCCAGGGCATTTCAGGAAAAATTGCCCAGGCAGCATGAGGAAGCCACCTCAACCCTGTTCAGTCTGCAGTGGGGACCACTGGGAGGCAGACTGTCCCCATGGATGCTGATCACTGGGTCTAGAGCCAATCTCCCAGTGGGTCTAGCAGGACTGATGGGTCCCAGGGCTCCTCTCCCAGCTCCAGTGGTCCAGACCACCATTACCATCCAGGAGCCCCGGGGAATTCTGGAAATCGAAGGGAGGAAAGTGGACCTCCTTCTGGACTCTGGGATGGGTCTCTTGGTTCTCCTGTCCAATCTGGGCCCCCCTCTCTTCTCTTAGCATGACCATGAGGGGTGTCTCAGGAAGGCCTTTAACCTGATACTTTTCCTAACCCCTTAGTTGCAGTTGGAGAGACTTCTTGTTCACCCATGCCTTTCTACTAAGGCCTGAAAGCCCAACTCCTATGTTGGATGGGGATATTCTGGCCCATATGAGGACCACCATTCTCACAGTCCCAGGTACAAACTCTTTGTCTCCCCCTAGTGGAGACAGATATTAACCCAGAAGTCTGGGCAATTCAAGGAAAAATTGGCTGAGCCACAACCACCCTACTATCTTGATCCACCTTAACGATCCCACCAGAGACAATATCCCCTCAACCAGAAGTTATAAAAGGACTAGAAGCCATCATTGATAACTTAAGGTTTCAGGACCTCCTCAAACTCTGCAACAGCCCTTGTCATATCCCGATATTGGGGGTAGGAGAACCTAACAGAAAATGGAGACTAGTTCAGGACCTCTGTCTCATTAATGGGACTGTGGTTCCAATTCACCCAGTGGTTCCCACTCTGTATGCCCTGCAATCTCAAATACCTGAGGTAACTAAATGGTACACAGTCCTGGAACTAAAGGACGCCTTCTTCTGCATACTGTTACATCCTGATTCCTAGTATTTGTTTGCATTTGAAGATCCCTCTAACCAAACCACCAAGCTAACCTGGATGGTGTTCCCTGAGGCATTCTGAGACAGCCCCCACTTATTTGGGCAGGCATTGTCAAAAGACCTCCGAGTTCCTTTATCCTCAGGTTAAAGTTTTACAATAGTGGATGACATGCTCCTCTGCACTCCAACTGAGAAAATCTCTCAGTATGGCTCTTCTTCATTTTCTGGCTAACAGAGGATATGAGGTTCCAAAATCCAAAGCTCAGCTTTGCAGACTTCAGTGAAGTACACAGGTCTGGTCTTCTCAAAGGGAACTAGGACACTGGACGAAGAAAGGATTAAGCCCATCTCCTCCTTTCCCCTCCCCAGAACCTTCAACCAACTGAGGGGATTCTTGGGCATTACAAGATTCTGCAGAGTATGGATAGCTGGGTACATGAAATAGCTTTGCCTTTTTATCACTTAATAAAGGAGACTCAGGGAGCTAAAACTTACCCCTAGTTTGGGAACCAGAGGCTAGAAAGTACTTTGACCAACTAAAACAAGCCTTGCTTAAGGCACCAGCCCTTAGTCTTCCCATAGGGAAGACATTTAATCTTTACATGTCAGAAAGGAAGGGAATGGCCCCGGGAGTTCTAACCCAGGCCCAAGATCCAGCCCAGCAGCCTGTAGGCTACCTAAGTAAGGAGCTTGATTTGGTAGCCAAAGGATGGATGGCAGGCCTGCCTCCAGGCAATTGCAATAGTAGCCTTTCTGCTGGTACCTTTCAAGTATCAGAGGCTACTAAATTAACAATGGGGAATAACTTAACTATTTACACATCACATAATCTGGCAGGACCACTGTCTTTTAAGGGGAGCCTCTGGTTAATGGACAACCACCTCCTCAGATATCAAGCTCTGCTATTAAATGGAACTGCAGTCCAATTAAGAAACTGCCCCTCCCTAAATCCAGCCACCTTCCTCCAAGAGAAAGCTGGGGAGCTTGAACATCACTGCAGATAGTAGTACAAACCTATGCAGCCAGAAATGATCTCAAGGAAACCCCTTAGAGAACCCAGACTGGATTCTCTTTATGGACGGAAGTTCTTCTATATAACAAGAGATCCATAAAGCAGGGTATGCAAAAGTTACCCTGAATGATACTGTTGAGAGTAAACTATTATCCTTAGTTTTCCTCCCATGGGAAGTGGCAGTAATACGTTGTAAAGGCCACCAAAAGGGATGGATAAAAAAGCTGAGGGAAACAGGTCGGCAGACCAAGCAGCCAAATCAGCAGTGAGAGGGCCCCAGATTTCTGATTCACTTGAAACCCCTCTGGTCTGGGAGGCCTCCATAAGAGAAACAAAACCTCAGTATTCTCTTTCGGAAAGAGAATCAGCCACCTCTTGAGGATACATCTTTCAGTCCTCAGGATGGCCACAACTGGAGGATGGCAAGCTTCATCTACCAGCTGCCAACCAATGGAAAGTTCTTTAAAGCCTTTCCACCTAGGTAAGGATAAAACCTATCAATTGGCCCAGAGATTGTTCTCAGGTAAAAAGCCTGATACAAATGGTTACACAGGTCGTTAATGTTTGTAAGACTTGCCTTAAAAATAATCCCTTCAATCTATGGCTTCTTCCTTCCCCCTGGAACCCAAAGAATAGGAGGCTACCCAGGGGAAGACTGGCAAATGGATTTCACCTCTATGCCAAAGGCCAGGGCCATTCAGTACCTCCTAGTATGGATAGATGCATATCTTCACTAACTGGGTAGAAGCACTTCCATGTCAAACAGAGAAAGCCTCTGAGGTGATAAAAGTAGTAACTAATGAGACAATTTCTTGCTTTGGCCTCCCTGAGTACCTCCAGAGTGATAATGGCCCTTGTTCAAGGCGGCTGCCATCCAGGGGGTCTCAAAGGCAGTAGGCGTACAGTACCACCTTCATTGTGTTTGGTGACCACAATCCTCAGGAAAGGTAGAAAAGACAAATGATATTATCCAAAGGATCCTTAGGAAACTGTCTGAGGAGACTCATCTCCCCTGAACTACCCTTGTTCCTACAGCCCTACTATGTGTTACAAACACCCTTTCAAAGCTGGGTCTGAGTCCCTCTGAAACTATGTACGGACGGCCTTTTCTCTGCAATGACTTCTTGCTAGACCAAGAAACCTCTGATTTGATTAAATATGTAACTTCTTTGGCCCCTTTCTAACAAGAACTGAACTAGGGCCACCTCTATTCAACCCAGGGGACCTGGTACTGCTAAGGGTACCAGGTATCCTTCCCTTTCTCCCTCTACAAGCTCAGATTGCAAGAGACCTCACACTGCACTTCCTTCTACTCCTATGGCAGTGAAAGTCACTGAAATAGATTCTTGAATTCATTATATTCGAGTAAAGGCCTGGGAAGCTGACAGAGTTACCTCTGTTGATCCAGAAGAGCACCCAAAGTACTAATGTGAAGGAATTGGGGACCTCAAGCTAAAAATCACAAAAGACAAGTGTTAATAATTAACTTGCCATGAATATCCTCCTTATAGTCTTGCCTATGCTTGATGTTCTTACCTTCATTCTGTTCCATAACATGGGACACCTTTACCAAAGACCCCTTAATCCTGAATGCCCATGGGAATATCCATTTCCATAAACAGTTCTCTCTCCCCTAAAATGTAACTGCTTTTATATAAGGTTTAATTTCTTTCACCAGGGTGAAACAGCTCAGGGTACAATATTGTTTTCAGAAGGATTAGCATATTTCACTTTTTATTTCTGTAATCTTTGGCACTAGATTCTTTCAACTCCTCATTGTATAATACATATATTTGACCCATGCATACTTAACCTCATAAAACTTGTTTCTTTTCACCTAGAGGCCATCAAGCTTCAAATGGTCATACAACCAGAGCCTCAGACAACAGCTCCCTTTTGCCAGGGACCCTTTGGTAGACCTCTGAGGCAAATCTGACTGCCATTTTCCCCAAAACACCACCCTGCTGTCAGCAGGAAGTAGCTAAGATCAGCCATCATCCATATTCTAAAGCGTTAGATGAACCTTTTCGAGGGTAGGGGGAGATGATATAGTGATAGAGACAGGAGGCAGACAGGGGCAGATCTCTAGCAAAAACCCCACCTTTAAGCCAAAAAGCCTGAAAGCCACAGAGCCACAGCCCAAAGTGAACTTCTACCCTTGTGTGCCCAGTCTCTTCCAATTGGTTCTTTCTGAATGTCTTAAACCAGTCAAATGTTGCCTTTTCCAGAACTACCCTACAGCCCACCCCGTCCCCATCCTCTGTCTATAAAGACCCCATACTCAGCTGGCAGAGAGAAGCAGTAGCTGGATGTCAGAAAGAAGCAGCTGGACATTGGGAATAGGTGACTTTGAGACGGCATCTGGATGAGGCAACTTGACTTCAAAAGAGAGAGGCAGAAAGGAAGCTTGACTTCAGGGCTCTCCTCTGATAGACCTGCCCTCCCTGTCCCCTTTTCACTTCCCCTCTTTGCTGACAGCTGCTTTCATCACTCAATAAAATTCTCCACATTCACCATCCTCCAGTTTGTCCACCTGACCTCATTCCTCTTGAGCACTGGGCAAGAAGTCGGGACACATCAGGTACAGGTATCCAAACAGGTTGTCACACTGGCCTTTTGCCCTCACTGGCAGAAGGCTGCTGCCCATGCAATGAGAAAGAGGGCCCACTGAGCCACTGTCTGTGGGTGACAGAGCTAAGACAGCATTGTAACACACCCTCTGGGGCCTTGGCATCTCAGGCGCCCCATCCAGATGCTGCCACAGCGCCCACACAGAGTATACTCCTGCTGGTGCCAAAGTCGCCGATTCCTGTACCTGCTCACTCATACATTCCCTCCTGCCTCCCACAAGGGGTTGAACAGGGTAGCCTGAGTAAAAGAGGTACCCCTGTTGTGAGTCCTGTGAAAGCATTAAGAAAATATCCTGCAACACAACTATATCTCCATAAGCCACTAATACAGAATACATGAGAAGAGTTTCTATAAGGTGTCCCTAATTGTTTCATTTTTTAATTGAATAAGCAAAAGATTGCCCTCTGGACTATAGGATTGACCTGATGAAAATGATCCATTTTGTCTATTAACAAATTCAAACCAGGCACGGTGGCTCACACCTGTAATCCCAGGACTTTAGGAGGCCAAGATGAGAGGATCACTTGAGCCTAGGATTTTGAGATCAGCCTGGGCAACATAGTGAGATCCTGTCTGTACAAAAAAATAAAAAATTAGCCAGTGTGGTGGCACACACCTATAGTCCCAGCTTCTCAGGAGACTGACATAGAAGGATCACTTGAGCCCAGAAGGTCAAGCCTGCAGATAGCCATAACTGTGTCACTGCACTCCAGCCTGGGTGACAGAGTGAGATGCAAGATCCTCGCTCCAAAAAAAAAAAAAAAGAGAGAGAGAGAGAATTCTATTTACACTGCCACTGTGGAGAACCACTGAAACTCTCATTTAACTAAAAAGTTCCTGATTACAATTCTCTGCATCAAAATAATTTATTAACTTTGAATCTTGCTATAATATACATGATAGAGACACATAAACAAAGTGTAGAAAAATCAAACATTTTTATAGGCATTGATTCTCTCATATAAAGCAACGCCATCTGTTTAAAGTTTATAAGCGATTACAATTGAAAGCATCCTATGAAAAAGCAAACTGATATTTAAAAAAACAAGAACACAGTAATATATGGGAGACTAATTAACTTGCAAACTGATCTCCCCCACACAATGGCCAGCAGTCTGTGATTGAAATTGCCTTTGCAAAAGTTTTTTCAGTGAGAAAATTTTAACAGTAAGCCAAGCTAACCCAACTCCCATCTTGCCTTTTCCTTAATTATTCCTGGGCTACTGGGCCAACATTGAAAGACATGTAGGCTACAGTTTAAATGATAATAGGCCTTGCCCAAAACTCAACCACTGTTGTAAAGCTAATGGGAGGCCATAAGGCTGCGGGGAGGAGAGGAGCCTGAGTTCTGGGGTAGACACTATTTTGGAGGTTATAAAACATGCAACTTTTCCAATTACTCCTGCAAATAACACCACTGTCGTAGATTGGCCTTTTGGGATATCTTTCCAGGTTTTTTTTTTTTTCTGTTTTTGGTGGGGGGGGGGGTTTGCATGTCTGACACCCATGGCTCCACCCAGACCAACAACTCCACTTTTGTGTCCCACCCAGAAGCGATTTGGCCCCCAAGAGGACAGCTTCCACCCTCTATGATTTCGTCTCCACCCCCAATCAATCAGCAGCAAACACCTGTTACCTGGTCACCCTCCACCACTTCTTTCCCCAAACTGCCTTTGAAAATGCCCTAACCTACAAATGAGATGATTTGAGTGTAAACTCCATCTCCTATGTGGCATGGCCAGTCTTGTGTCTATTAAACTCTTTCTCTGCTACAATGTCACGGTCTTTCTTTATGCAGTGGGCAAGAGGAACCCTGTGGGCAGTTACATAATGTTCTCCTCATGGTTTTAAGATACGAATCAATTAGATCCATTATTGAAACTCTTTTTAAGCTTGGTATACATCTGACTCAACACAGATGTGCTGAGTCCTAATTGTGTTTATCTCTGTGCTGGTCAAAAAAAAAAAAAAGGACTAAGCCCTGGCCTACAGATGCAGCCTGACAAGCAACTTTGCCTCCAAAAGACAGCTGAACTTCAAATAATAGGAGGCATGATTCGCATTCACTGGGTTGCAGTCAAATCACATGAAATTGCTCATTTCCTGATTTTTTTTTTAAGTGGGGTTTTTAAAATCTATTTATACATTTTCCCCATTTTTACATTAGATCTGTTTTCCTGAACGACATTCAAATGAACTAAAATTAAATGTGTGCTTTCACATTTCCTGTGGAAAACAACTAGGGAAGTCTTTGGAAATTTCCTGAATTTCGCCAATTCCCTAAAAAGCTTCCCTAGAATCAAACTGCTGGTTAAAAATAATAATTTTAAAAATTGTTTAATGGGGAAATAGTTTTATTCTAACCACTCTCTCTGATTCTATGGATCTCTTCTCCAAATAGGCTAATTATATCACACATACCAACAATCACAACACTTAAAGCAAAGACCCAAGTCAGTCCATTGGGAAGGGACCAGAGACAGCAGCACACTCCCACTGAAACTGCCTTTGCAAAAAATATATCAGAAAAAAAATTATGGTATTGGGAGAGATCTGATCTAGCCAACCCTCACTGTGCCTTTAGCCTTCAAGCTGCAAAGCTTAACTTTGGGAGACATTTAGCTTATAGTTTAAATGATAATAGGCCTTCCTCAAAGCTCAATCATGTTTGTAAAGCTAATGCAAGGTCACCAAGCTAAGAAGAGAGTAGCCTGAAAACTGCTAAGGTGTAGACATAAAGCATTATCAGCCATTATTCTGAAGGTCCTGCAGATAACATCACTATTGTAGAACCTAAGACTGGTCTTTTGAGATATCTTTTCAGTTTTCTTGCATGTCTGACACCAATGGCTCCAACCCAGCAAGGTCCAGCCACCCTCACCCCTTCCCCCAAACTGCCTTTGAAAAACGCCCTAGCCTACAAGCTTTCAGTGAGACTGATTTGAGTAATAACTCCATCTGCCACATGGTGTGGCTGGCCTGCAATCCCATCAATTAAATTCTTTCTTTACTGCAATGCCATGATCTTTATTTGTGCAGCAGGCAGAAAGAATCCATTGGGCAGTTACATCATCAGTGCTTGCTTTAGCACCAACAGCTGAATAAGAGTGCAAGTGCCACATGCAGGGGGCTTTGCACATTTCTAGTTAAGGAGCTAAAAAATTATGTCACTAATGGGATTGTTTTTTGCTTGTTGATTTAAGTTCCTTATAGTTTCTGAATATTAGAACTGTGCATAGTTTGTGAATATTTTCTCCCATTCTGTAGGTTCTCTCTTTACTGACAGTTTTTCTTTCCCTGTGCAGAGGCGCTTTCATTTAATTAGGTCCCTCTTGTCAAATTTTGTTTTGTTGCAATTGCTTTTGGGGACTTAGCCAAAAATCCTTTGCTAAGGCCGATGTTGAGAAGCGTATTTCCTAGGTTTTCTTCTAGGATTTTTATAGTTTGAGGTCTTAAATTTAAATCATTAATCCATCTTAATTTTTGTATATGGTAAAAGGTAAGGGTCCAGTTTCATTCTTCAGCATATGGCTCACCAGTTATTCCGGCACCACTTATTGAATAGGGAGTACTTCCCCCATTGCTTGTTTTTGTCAGGTTTGTCAAAGATCAGATGGTTGTAAGTGGGCAGGTTAATGTCTGAGTTTTCTATTCTGTTCCACTGAGACCAGTGGTACCTGTTTTTGTTCCAGTACCATGCCATTTGGTTATTATAGCCTTGTAGAGCATAAGGCTAGTAGTTTGAAGTCAGGTAATAGGATGCCTCCAGTTTTGTTCTTTTTGCTTAAGATTGCTTTGGCTATCTGGGCTGTTTTTTGTCCAGGTGAATTTTAGAACTGTTTTTTCTGATTCTGTGAAGAATAACATCAGTAGTTTTACAGGAATACTGTTGAATCTGTAAAGTGTTTTGGGTGATATGGTCATCTTAATGATATCGGGTCTTCCAATCTATGAGCATGGGATGTCATCTCTGATATTTTTCAGCAGTGGTAATTTTCCTTTTAGAGATCTTTCACCTCCTTACTAACATTATCCGTGCTAGTAGTATATTTTTGGTGGAATCTTTAGGTATAGAATCATATCATCAGTGAAGAGACATAGTTTAGCCTCTTTTCCTATTTGGATTCCTTTATTTCTTTCTGTGATTGCCCTGGCCAAGGCTCCCAGGCCTGAATAGGAGGGTAAAAGTAGGCATCTTCTTCTTGTTCCAGTTCTCAAAGGGAATGGTTCCAGCTTTTGCCCATTTAGTACTGTGTTGGTTATGGGTTTGTCATAGATGGTTCTTATTATTTTGAGATATGTTCCTTCAATGCCTAGTTTATTGAAGGTTTTTATCATGAAGGGATGTTGGATTTTATTGAAAGTTTTTCTGCAACTATTAAGATGATCATATGGTTTTTGAATTCTGTTTATATGTCAAATCATTTTTATTGATTCACATATGTTGAACCAGCTTTACATCCCAGAAATAAAGCCTACTTGATTGTGGTGTATTAGCTTTTTGATGTTGCTGGATTTGGTTTGCTAGTATTTTGTTGAGGAATTTTGCATCTATGTTCATCAGCAATATTGGCTTGAAGTTTTCTTTTTTCATTCCCTTCTAGATTTTGGTATTAGGCTGATGTGGGCTTCACAGTATGAGTTAGAATAATTTCAGCAGGATTGGTACCAATTCTTTGTGCAACTGGTAGAATTCGGCTGTGAATCACTCTGGTCCAGGAATTTTTTTGGTTGGTAGGTTTTTCGTTACTGATTAATTTCAGAGTATGAGGTTAATTAGCTAAAATATCCAGCAGGAGTCAATCATATGGCAAATAATCAACACTTGGCATCCCCTTCTCATCTTTTTCTTACATCCTTCAAGAACTACAGGCCAGCTGGGCGCGGTGGCTCAAGCCTGTAATCCTAACACTTTGGGAGGCTGAGGCAGGCGGATTTCCTGAGTTCAGGAGTTCGAGACCAGTCTGGCCAACATGGCGAAACCCCATCTCTACTAAAAATACAAAAATTAGCCAGGTGTGTGCCACCATGAGAGGCTGAGGCAGGAGAACTGCTTGAACCCAAGAGACAGATATTGCAGTGAGCCAAGATTGTGCCATTGCACTCCAGACTCTGAGAAACTATTTACTTCCTTTCACTCACAGAACGATTTGGTAAACCATTGACCTGCACAAGAATCATAGTTTCTGCCCCTCCAAACGAGATCTTGTTTGGAAAAGTGGGGATTTCCTTACCATTAATAGAATATTTATATATTAACATGGTGTCGATCATGTCTATCTGAGTTGCTAGAGCTCTCTCCTTCCCACCACACCAAAACACACCAGGTGAGGACCAGGGAGTAGGAAGTGGTGAAGGAGGGCCTTCAGGAACTTTCAAGTCTGTTTTCATGTATTTGGCAAGTGCCCTCTACACTTTACTGTCTTGATTTATGAGCTGTATTTATTTGGCCAGGAAAATCACCCACGCTCTTTGGGGAATTGGATGATGAGGGAAGGAAACCACATGGTTGAACATAGAGGGAAGTGTCTTTATCTGTAGTTCTCCCCTCCACTCCCAAATTACAAGCATGTTCTCACAGGAAAAAACACACAGGGCCTCCCTCCAGAATTGCCCAGTATGGGATTCAAGAATCTGGCAGGGGACCAATAAAACCTCAAGTGAACAAGCGCCACTTTTGTACGTGACACAGTGACAACCCTAAGCCAACTTTCAATTGCCAATTTTAGGGTCTTGTATGTCAGCTCAAAAACATCATGGTGGTACCACCTGACAGCCAAGAACAGTTTCAGCAGCATAAACTTCTTTGCCCCAAAGAGGGGTCTGTGCCTTGTATGGACGGTTAATTTCAGTGATTCAGTAATGTTTTTTTTCTTTTTTTTTTTTGAGATGGAGTTTCGCTCTTGTTGCTCAGGCTGGAGCACAATGGCATGATCTTGGCTCACTGCAACCTCCACTTCCCAGGTTCAAGCGATTCTCCTGCCTCAGCCTCCCAAGTAGCTGGGATTACAGGCATGTGCCACCAGGCCCAGCTAATTTTTTGTGTTTTTAGTAGAGATGGGGTTTCACCATGTTGGTCAGGCTGGTCTCAAGCTCCTGACCACAAGTGATCTGCCCGCCTCAGCCTCTCAAAGTGCTGGGATTATAGGTGTGAGCCACCACACCCAGCTTGGTGATGTTTTTTTTCTAAACAGTGAGTTGGCAGCACTCTCTCTGCTTCCCTTGGAGCCCCTGCGCCCTTTCCCCACCACCACCACCCCCTCTGCTCCTATGCACGCATGCACGCACACGCATACACCCTACTCCAACTGTAGCATTCTGCAGTCATCTGTTTTATTTGGCTTGTACATAAGGTGTCATTTGAAAAGACAAAATCCAAAACTAAAAATTTTTGAAAAGCATTGTTTTCTTCACCCTTAATATTTTTTTTAAAAAAAGACAGTGGACAGGTGAAAATATGAATACTGTCAATAAAAAGTATGGGATTACAAACTTAATATATTAAGAAAAATGATGGCACTTGTTAGAGATGTTCAAAGTGGCAAATCTTCAGCCTTATTGGTTTATTGAGCTAGTTAATGGTGTTTTCCAATCGTGACTACAATAACAAAATTAAAGAACTTGTATGATAGCATCAAAGATTGTGACTAAAAGACAAGGTATTATTTGAAACTATATTTCAGCCATTAGGTTTGCAATCTTCACCTTATACCTGGTCTATCTATTATTGGATATGTCCAACTTTTGCATAAGCATTCAGGAATGTGTATATGTATAAAAGTAAGGGGTTGCCTGCAATCTGGCTTCTTCCATAACTGTGTCTGATAGTGTCTTACACACCAAGGAAATAGGCAAGCCAGTGCAGACCCAGGTGGAGGCTCATCAGGCAGCACCTAAACCACACAGGTATAGAATCAGATAGAATCATCCCCAGATACGACGACAAAGTGAGCCCCAAGTCAACAAACCCAAGAGGCTTTGGGAGTGGGAAGAAGAATTAGGAAGCTACCTAGTTGCAGGCTGGCTGCTGGAACTAAGTAAATAAAATCGCCAATGCAAAATTATAACTGAGACCTGGATCTGACCTGCCCAACTCCATCTTCCTTCTAACCTCCAAGCTGTCTTTGTTCATTCCTGGGTGTAGGCTAAATTAACTTTGGGAGGAACTTAGTTTATAGCTTATAATATGAAACAAAGATAACAGCCTTTTCCCAAAATAAATCCCCTCTCTTGCCTGGGGCCTATACTGCCTTTGTAGGACTGACAAATTAGTCAAAAGATGAGAAATTACGATTTAGGAGTCATGCAGCTGGAAGCTACAAGATTCTGACGCTCTCTAAATTGCTCCTTGGGATAACATCACTGTTGTAAAACCCAAGATCAGTGCTTGAGATATTTTGCAGACCCTGCACTTGATCAGCTTGGATCATCTGGCACCACCTAGATTGAGAAACTGGCTCATCTGACTTTGTGGCCCCAACCCAGGAACTGATTCAACACAAGACGACAGCTTTCACTCCCTATGATTTCATCTCTGACCCAACCAATCAGCACTCCAGACTGACTGCCAACACCCTAAATTGTCCTTAAGAACTCTAATCCCTGAATGCTCAGGGAGACTGATTTGAGTAATAAAACTTGGGTCTCCCACACAGCCAGCTCATTGTAAATTACTCTTCTCTACTGCAATTCTCCTGTCTTGATATATCAGTTCTCTCTAGGCAGTGGGCAAGGTGAACCCGTTGGGTAGTTACAGACAGAGAAAACTAAGAAACCTCCACACAGGTATGATCAAACCTCAATGAGCAGCCACAAAACAGTCTCCACTAGTTTAGAAGGCGCAATAATTAGTCAGCACCTATATAGAATAGGTTGTTCTGGAAATTACTTATGCGAAACAAACTAAAATTTGACATACGATTTATACTGTTCTGGTCTGGAAATCCCTAGTTAACACAAATATTCTTTTGCAGCTAATTCTAGAGCAGTGCTGTCCAAGAGAAATAATATAAGATACATATGTAATTGAAAGTTTTCCAGTAGCCACATTAAAAAAGGAGAAACAAATGACATTAATTTTAATAGTCTATTTCATTTAAAAATATAGCCAAAATATTATTTCAAAATGTATCACTATAAAAAATTATGAGAGATATTTTACATTATATCTATCATATAAAAATCTAGTATATTTTACACATAACAGCATTCAATGGAATGCTAAATTTTCATGGGAAATACTTGATCTGTGTTAGCAAC
Organism: Cheracebus regulus; assembly: GCA_963574635.1. Taxonomy (NCBI): domain Eukaryota; kingdom Metazoa; phylum Chordata; class Mammalia; order Primates; family Pitheciidae; genus Cheracebus; species Cheracebus regulus. Next base: position 48,588 of record CAUYQU010010390.1, on the reverse strand, counting down.
ATAAAATTTATAGCTGAAAAAAAAATGGATACACAAATCCCTATTGTTTCAAACTTACAATTTCCAATAAATGAATTTAGTATCTACCTCTAAATTTCAATTTATTAAAGTTCAACAACATTTTAAAAATTCACTTATCCAGTGCTATCAACCATACTTCAGTAACTCAGGAGACACATGGGACTAGTGGCCAGTGGACATAGTGACCAGTGCAGTTCTAGGTAAGCAGACTCCAGGTCTGGCTATCTTCAGAACAGAAACTCTTACCATATGGATGTCCACTCAGAAACAGACAGTAACATCACAGAAACAAGAATTCTTTGTGTAACAACCCAAATGTCCATCAATGATAGACTGGATGAAGAAAATGTGGCACATATACACTATGGAATACTATACAGCCATAAAAAAGAATGAGATCATGCCATAAAAAGGGATGACTTTATGTCTTTGTAGGGACATGGATGAAGCTGGAAGCCATCATTCTAGTTTGTTAGCAAAATAAAACAGGAACAGAAAACCAAACACTGCATGTTCTCATTCTTAAGTAGGAGTTGAACAATGAGAACACATGGACACAGAAAGGGGAACATCACACACAGGGGCCTGGTGGGGGATTAGGGGAAAAGGGAAGGAGATTATTAGGACAAATACCTAATGCATTCAGGACTTAAAACCTAGATGAAAGGTTGATAGGTGCAGCAAACTACCATGGCACATGGATACCTATGTAACAAACCTGCACATTCTGCACATGTATTCTGGAACTTAAAGTAAAATTTTTTAAAAAATGAAAAAAAGAATTCTTTACTTTTGCAGAATGCTGAGATTTATAAAATGCTATATAAGCCCAGTGAAGTACGGTAGGTAGAATTTCCTATAGGCTTTTATAGGAAAAAAATATTTGAGTTCAAATTCTAGCTCAAACAGTTCCTATTTGGACCTTTTACATTAGGCTCACCCAGCTGCAATTTCCATGCATGTAGAAAGGGGTGATGATTATTCTCCACCAAGCTCAAGGAGTTAATTTGAAGATTAAATAGGATGATATGTGGGAAAATAACCATGAAGTTTTAGAGATGTTAGCTGTCATTATTACTGTAACTCTATGAGGTGGGTATCACCCTTGTTTTACAATAAGTAAACAGTCTGGAGAATGTAACTGAATAACTAAAGTCAGGACACAGTAGAGGAGGGACTTGAAACTGCATCTACTAGCTCCAAATCAAATGCTTTTTCCACTATTGGTACCACAAATGCCTTACATAAAATCTAAACAACTCCAATCTGAGGATGCTTAGAGGTTAGTAAAAGAAATTTAAATCAAGGAATCAGAATTCAATATAGCAAAAGATGATGAGAAGAAAAATGAAAAATCCCCAACACATTCTAAAAGAAGAATGACTGGTTTTATCACAAAAAATTTTAAAGGCTGATTTAACAAACTCTTTCTCAGAATGATCAGAAAAATGGCAGAGATCTTTCAAGTTCTTAAATACAGGGGTCATTTGTCTCTTACAGAAACATTCATTATCAGCCTCCTGAGGAGACTCAGGCATGTCTTGGAAAGACAAACCTTTGGGGAAAGGGCAGAATCAGAAAATATCTCTAAACCCAGCAACACTTTTCAAGACAACTACTATTTGAAACTCGAAGTTTAAATATAGCAAGTGAGACCCTGAGAATCTCCTTGCTTTAGTTTACTGCACTGATTCATCATGAAGTCAAAGGTGATGCTTTATGGATAATTCTTTCTGTGACATAGAGATCTGTTCAGTTAACAACAAACGCGCAATCCTCTAAGGGTCTGAAACCAGGACATCGGCAGGATGCGTCCCCTCGCTTAAGCCTCTAGAGAAGGATCCTCCCTTGCCTCTCCCAGCTTCTGGTGGTTCCCGGTAATTCTTGGTATCCCTTGGGTTGAACGCATTGCTCCAATCTCTGACCCCGTCATCACAGGCATTCTCCTCCTATGTCTGTCTCTGTGTCTCTTCCTCTTCTTACAAGACTACCATTCCTAACAGATTAGGGTCTACCCTCATAATGTTATCTCAGGATATTATTAGGATGTCAATTTAATAACATTGGCAAAATAACCCTATTTCCAAATAAGGTCATATTCACAGGTGCCAGGGGTTGCAAGTTAAATATACGTTTTGGAGAGACACAATTCAACCCAAAACTACCAGAATAACCCTTGAATTTGTTTTCTGAGTCTATTTCCTCTCAGATAAATGAGGACTTTTCAATCATCCTTTCCTGCACCATCATTTTTCTTTCCTTTTCACTGAATCATTCCCATCCGCGTGCAAAATACCTAACATATGCAAAACAAAAAATAAAGCCCTCCCTTGACCCCACCTCTCTCTCCAACTATGGCTCTAGTTCTCTCTCCTGTTATAGCAAAACTCAAGAAAGAGTCCCTTTCCTTCACTTCCTCATAATCCAATTCTCTCTGACCCAGGTCCACTCAGGTTTCTCCCTCATGCTTTTTGTCAGGGTCATGGATGACCTGCACGCTGCCAGATTCCAGTGGTAAATTCTCCACCCTTAGCTCCTTCCTTGTCTCATGAGCACTGGTCACATGATTGCTCCATCCTCCTTGCAAGGCTTTTCTCCTTGCTTCTGACACCTCACACTCTCATTTTTTCTCCTATCTAATTCACCACTCCTCCAATTCCTTTGTTAGATTCTTCTCTTCCTCCCAAATTCTAAGGTGGAATGCTCTGGGGCTCAGTTCTCGCTAAATGAACTTACACGATCCATACTCATAAATATTGTATGTACACTAACGGCCTGCCCTCACTCATCTTTATATATCCAACTGCCTACTTAACATCTCACTTGGATCTCTAATAGACATTCAAAGAAGCACTATGAAATACCCACCTCCAACCCCACCGAAAGGTTAACTCTCCCTGTCTAGTGAATGACACCGTTATTCGCCCAGTTGCTGAAGCCCTGCAAAATCCTGAAGCAACAGCAAAGGCATGATCTCTACCTCAACTCTGTCTTCCAAATTTCACAAGTGCATCTGACAGGTGGAACTTGAATTACATCCAGAACACTAGCTACAAGGGAGTTCAGGGATCACTTTTCTCGTATCCCATATGCACTCCAGCAGTGAATTCTCATAATTCCATCTTTGAAATGTATTCTGAATCCAACTACCTCTCATCCTGTCTACCAATAAAAACCACCATCATCTCCATCCAGGCGGCAAGAGCTTCCAACTGGCTCCCTATTCCAACGATGCCCCCTTGTAGTCTATTTTCCACATTGTAGTAGCCTGCATGATCTTTAACGTTAAATCAGATGATGTCCTGCCTGTGCCCTCAACCGTCCAAAGGCTTTCCATCGCCTGTCCCACCATGACAGGAAAAAATAGATGGCCAAGCTTCTAGGTGAAATGCGGGAGCAGCACAAGAACGACTTCTCCCTCACTTTTGCCTTCCCCATCTAAGGTAAGTGCCAATGCTTTGGTGGAACCTCAACTACACAGAGAACTCCAGCTGCAAGGCAGGCTGAAAAAAAAATAGCCTTTCAGTGTAGAAGGGCCCTGGGAAAAAGGCTGGAATACCTACTAAGGCCTTCCACCATGTCCCCGTGTTCACTGCAGCAGCATTTGCATGAGCAATCAACAAAGAGGAAATAGACGAAATATGCAAAAGTAAGGGGCCAGTCAAATAATGTGCACTATATCCCAGTAAAAAAAAAAAAAAAAGCTTGTTCATTTCTGAAGGATATTTTACCAATGAAATAAGAAATATTACTATATATCATTTACCACAATAAAGTCTCAAAAAGTAGTACATTTAGGCAGGGCAGGGTGGCTCATGCCTGTAATCCCAGAACTTTGGGAGGCCAAGGCGAGTGAGTTACTTGAGGTTGGGAGTTCAAGACCAGCCTGGCCAACATAGTAAAACCTCATCTCTACTAATAATACAAAAATGAATCTGGCATGGTGGGGAGGCACCTGTAGTCCCAGCTACTCAGGAGGCAGAGGCACGAGAATAGCTTGAACCTGGGGCAAAAGTTGCAGTGAGCCAAGATCACGCCACTGCACTTCAGTCTCAGTAACAAGAAAGAGATGGAGGGAGGGAGGGAGGAAATTTAGTCTCATCCCAGTTTTATGGATAACTGTGGAAATTTGAATATGGCCTATAAGTTAATGATACTGTTGAATCGACATTAATTTTTGCAGATGGGACTGTGTATATTACATGATTACGTAGGAGGTCCTTGTTCCTAAGGGATGAATGCTGAAGTGTCTTGAATTTTTACTTTCAAAGTATTCCAAATAAAAGCAGAGACAGAAAAATGTTAACAATTGATGAAACCAGGAAAATGATATATGGGCACTCATTGTACTATTCTTCTTTTTCTTTTGGATCAAAATTTGTCAAAATACAAATTTAGAGGCCGGGCATGGTGGGGACACCTATAATGTCAGCACTTTGGGAGGCCAAGGCAGGTGGATCACCTGAGGTCAGGAGTTCAAGACCAGCCTAACCAATATGGTGAAACCCCATCTCTACTGAAATTACAAAAATTAGCCAGGCATGGTGGCATGTGCCTGTAGTCCCAGCTACTCAGGAGGCTGAGGTAAGATAATCACTTGAACCCAGGAGATGGAGGTTGCAGCAAGCTGAGATCACACCACTGCAGTTCAGCCTGAGTAACAGAGCGAGACTCCGTCTCAAAAAAAAAAAAATTACAGAGAGAATTGCTAGGGAACAGTGACTACTTTTATTTATTTGCAAGGCTGCTCTGAGTTCAGGACCGTTTCCTTTGCTCATGCCATATCTTAATATATGCTCTCAGAATGCATGTATACAGAATGCATGTAACCCAGTGTGGATTTAGGCTGTTTTTTATTCCTTTTCCCATTCTTAGAATATGTGCTGAGAAAATACAACTGTTCCAGGAAATGATCGATTCACACACACACACACACACACACACACACAGGCACACACAAACTCTTTCACTCCCTCCTTCTCTCAGGAAATAATTCAATGAATGATAGCAAATGCTTGGTGTATCAGCCACCAGAACCCCTCTTACACCAATGGCAGTTCAACTAATTGATCAAGTACTCTTTCCTGCCAAACCTCATTATGCCTCAGAATCCTTCAACACAGCTCTCTAGGTAGCCTTGATTAATACACAGGAGCTTGTATGAGAAGAAACATTTGCCATTAATTTACTAAATAGTCTACTTTAGAAAAACCTAAAAAAAAAACCCAACTATGATTGTCATGAATGTCTCTAAGGCAGCTATGAAAAAAGAGCTGAATCTGGAACCAAAAGACCTGATTCAAGCTCACCCTGTGCCTCTTCTAGAACTTGGGAAAGACTCTTAAAGTTCCTTGTCATCACTTTTCCCATTTGTAATAGACCTTTCTCACAGGGGTATCAGGTGGTTAAAAAGAGACAATGGACACTTTGTAAATAGCAAGGACATTGACATATGAAGTGTGAGATCACACACAGAGTGGCATCAGGAAGAATGGAAAAATTTGCTCAAGTATTATTACAAATCGGGATAGAAAATGAGTTCTAAGAGCCTAAAGTGTTATTTGTTTTTGCTTGTTCATTTTTTAAGCCAATCCAGAAGAAGGGCAAATTGTGAGTGCACTTTCTCAATGTCCATTGTTTGTTCTTCATTCTTCCAGCTTCTAAAAGCCTAAGGGTTCAATCCTCACACCTTTTTGCTGTTCATTCCACAGGTGTTTTTCTCTAATCTTCTGGCTTTAAGTATGATTCTTTATATGCTGTTGACTCTCAAATTTTGAAAATGTAACAAGATGTCAAAAAGGAAGTTTGAGCAAGGCTTCAACACAACAGACATCAAATACTAAGGTCACAAGCGAATGCAAATGAGTATTTTCAAGGCAGATATCTGAGAAGAGTTTAACTTGGGCCCCTCATTGTAAACAAGGGCATAAAACGGTCTTGTTACTAGAGACTAAAGGGAGTGGGAAGGATTTGTGAAAGGTTTTCTTTGAAGAAAGCTGTGCTGTGAATAATTCCTTTCCATGGAAGACACAGATCTATTGACAGGATGACTTGGGAGAGTTGACATGTGTTCCTTGCAGCCTGGAGAAGGGGAGGAAGCCACCTAATTGAGTATGACTCCTACCTGGGGTATGTAAAGGTAGGAGGCTGCTAAAGCAGTGGGTGGTAGCAGAAAAGAGATGACCCCTCAGGAATCAGCCAAGGCACAGAGCGTGTCCTGTGGACAAGAGGTGGGCCATGCAGGAGAAAGAGTGGGTCAGGACCCTTATCATTCTTGCTCAAGTGTTCTGCTTGGCAGAATAATAGGACTGCTTGAGAAAGTCTGTGTGCAGTGAGCTGCAGAAAAACCAGCAGTGGCTGGAGGAAAAGGATGCATTACCCACACCAGCAGTGTTGCAAAGAGGAGCCACCAGAGAATCCACAAAAGAACCAAGGAAGATTCAGCGTTGAATATTAGCCAGCCCCAGGGAAAGTGTATCCATGTTAGGACAGGACCACCCAAGTAAGAACTTTCTGATCTCTTTTTGCTCTACCCTCCAAGGTCTCCAACTCTGGAGTGGTTGAAACCATAGCTAATGAAAACATAAGCAAGAAAGAGAAAAAAGCTGACCGTAACTTCTTTCCCAATGTGGTGACCTACCTGCTATAGGCACAAGCTTGAGAGGTTTAGGATGGGAGCGTTAGAAGCAGAAGAACCATGACTTCTTCATATTAAAAATATATGTGTATTTTTAACCAGCCTCTACGGTGGGTATACACCATGACCTTTTTATGATGGTGTAAGTATTGATTAATAAAGTGAACTGGACATTTATTTCTGGATCAACATTGCATTTTCCTAAAGTGGACCATGGAACTTTCTGATACATGAGAATGATGAGAAAAATCATGGTGCCTGCAAGAGTTTTTATCCAATGGCAAAGGAGACCACTACTCCACTGAGTGTTAAAGGGACATTGAGACAAAAATAAAGTCGCACTCAGGTTGCATCCCTGGAGCTGTGCTTCTTTACAATACCCGTCATGGTCAAAGAAGAGGCCTTTCAGAATTGTCATAAGCAAAGACAGATCCCTGATGTCCATTCCCCTGGACCTGCTCTTCCCCATCTCATTAAACAGGAACTCCATCATTTCACTTGGTCAGGCCAAAATCCTTAAAGTCATCTTGAATCCTTAAATTTCTTCCTTTTACATCCAAGAGCCAAACTATCAGCAAATCCTATAAGGTCTACTTTCAAATATAACCACTTTTTACCATCATCTGATCTAAGCCACAGTCGTGTCTCCTCTGGATTATTGCTGCAACCTCAAAAGAGGTTTCCCTTCTTCTACCCTTGCCTTTCTATGGTCTGCTCTCAACACAGCAGCCCACATGACCCTTGTACAGCAAAATCCTTCAATGACTTCACTTTTAATTTAGACTAAAAGCCAGCATCTTTAGGATGCCTACATGATCCAGCCCCTAATCCTTCTCCAGCCTGGTCTCCTACCACTTCCTCCATGCTGGCCCTGAGCTGGCTACTCCGGGATCCTGCTTTCCCTCTAACATGCTCAGTGCTCTTCCATGTCAAGCCCTTCGCACATGCTGTTCCTTCTGCCTGGAATTCAATTCTGCTTTTAGATTTCTGCTCAATGATCACCTTATTAGAGAAGCCTCCATGAACTGCCAAATATAAATAGCAACTCCATCCCACCTCTTCCCCCACTCCCTCCTGAACTCTCTCTCTTCCTCCTCACTATGGTTAGACCCATGTTTCTTAAAGCCACCTGAAATACTAAATATTTACTTACTTTTTTATTGTCTGCTTCCTCCTACCAGGGTTTCAGCTCTCCAAGTCTAGGATTTTGCTTTGTCCACTGTTGTAACTTCTCAACATTGTTTGAGTAAATGGATAATAATTTATATTAAAATACTTATAAGGGCTCCTAAGTGACAATCATTATATTTAAAACAAACAAACAAACAAAAACCTTCCACCTCTTGTAGTATTTGAAAACAAATTCTGAAGTGGAGAGGAGCCAGGCACTCTCAGCCTCTTCCTGATTCCTTTCTGGCCTACCCTCCCCCATTCGTATCTTTCAACAGGAACATCCCCACTCCCACACTGGGAGCCTTTCCAAGATAGATGGGGGCGGAGGGAGCCCAGGGGGTCTCTTCTTGGCAATTGCGGCTGCACATCAGAACTTGACTCTGACACACGCAGGCACCAGGGCCAGATCCTGGGCTCCCCAGGCCTCTGTTCTGACCGCCAGACAAGAATGTCTGTCTCTGTTAATTTGACTTAAGCTCTGTTTAATTACTAACTTGGTAGTTTCTGTACTCTGCTTAGCTGCTTGTCAAGTATGTGGCACTTTTGATAATTTAAGGGTTGGAATTTAGTCTATTTTTGCAATTGAAAATCAGCCTGGAGCCAGAGTTTCTCTTTTATTCAGAAAAACAAAACAGACGGGACATCAAAGGCGGTCATCCTGTAATTTTGCCTTTTCTGATACATTAAAAGCAGGCCTTGCACACTGGCTGCTTGGTGTCATTGGAAACTTCTATTGGGCCTGCAAATGAGAAGTCTCGTGCTTTCATATCATTAGTTTTTATCTGTGTCTGGCTTTTTAAGAAAAGTTACTCAGCAATGCCAGATGGCCACACCCAGAGGCAGCATAGAGGATGCCCAAAAAATCATAGGGACTGGGAGGAGCCTGGGTTCCAGGACTGGCTCACAAGCTCTGGGTTCCATTACTCCAGTGCTTACCTAAGATAATTTTAACTGCATTTATATATTCTACAGCATTTGTTCATTCAAATCAACATTTATTTGTTATCCCATAGATATTGGGGCACATTCCACAAGCAAGGAGATCTGGTTCCTATTCTCAGAAAGGACTCAGTCTAATAAGATGACAGACGGAGAGAGACCAGCTCTGTCTACATGTTGTAACCAAGGTGTGCAGAAAGCAAACCAGGAGCATGGGAGTAAGAGTCAGCCTACTTGAAGGATGGGTAGGTATTCACCAGAAATCATAGTGTATTCGGACAAGACACTTTAGTGTAGGCTGTGATGGGGAAGAGAGGCAGAGGAGGGTGGAGGCAGGGGACTGTGAGGAAAGGATGAGGGTGTAAAAGTGAAGAAAGTGAAGCTTGGCCTGTTAAGGTCAGATATTCTGGAAGAACAGTCACTTGGTTAAATGGGCATGATGGAAATAATAGCTGATAATTATTAAGCTCTTATTGCTACTATTTGAGTACTTTCCACTTAAATCTATGAGGTTCAGAGATGGCAGATTGTAATACTCGCCCAAGATTGATTCAGCTGGGAAGGGGTGAAGATGGGAATCTGAAGACAATCTGCAGACCTCAGAGCCCAGTCCTTAGCCATCACACTGTCTTGCCAGGACTCTGGAAAATATTCAGTGTACTGATGGATCTCAAAGTACTCTGCCAACTGTGAAGTGCTGCCCACAAGTAGCCACTGGTGTTTATTAGTTTTATTACAAAGATCTCCAAAATAGGAACTCTTTCTTCTTCCTTGATATTTGACAGTGAAACTCTGAGCATTTTTTCCCAGATTCAGAATAGCAAGCAAGAAAGGCTATGAGATTGTTACATGGACATATTATGTAAACAAACAAACAAAAGGCTATGAGACAGAAATCACTCTGGATGAAAGGAAAGGAAGTCTGGCTTTCATGAGTCACACCGAGAGACAGAATAAATGATAAAGTCAGGCGAGGCAGCCCTTGTGAAAGCTTAGCCTGTACTGGCACCTGCTGGTGCCCACAGTAGCTGTGCCAGCTTTACTTTCCAGCTTGACTTTCAATCAGGAATTATCCCTTGGAGGGTAAATGTCCCAGGGAAGTTGTATGCCTGAAGGGATTAGAGTCAGAGAGGACTGAAGCTTTTCTTCTTTTCTTAGTCATGAGGCTGATGTGTATCTTTGGAAAAACCTCCAGTCTAAAATTCACCAGTAATAAACTACTGAGCACCTTTTGTGGATATGCATGGCACTGAGGGTCTCACTCAGCTCCCCCAAGAATAGTACCAACCCCCCACCTCTGCAAGACACAGACAGCTAGAGGAGGTTGCTTGATTTGGCCAAGATCACGCAACTAACTACTAAGTGGCAGCCCTAATTTAAGCCAAAATTCAATTTAATTCATACTCTTTTTACAGCACCAGGTTATTTCCAAAGACTTAAGTTCAAAGTCTAATTTTTTCATTTGTTATGTATGGGATCCTGGCCCTACCAATTTACCACTGAGAGTTTTGTCTTGGTTGATTGATCCCCTTATTTTATTCCAGAAAAGGTTGAACATGACTATGTTACTCAAATCCTTTTCTGCAATATGAGGAGAAACCCCTCCCACAGTGTTTGTAATGGTCCTAAAAAAGAGGTTGGATCTAAAAGCATAAATAACAATACAATTACCTTTAAAACCTGAAGACCTGCTACTCCATAAAATGTTTATTCGAACTTCATGGCTCCAAATGGAAATAAGAATTCTAAGGTATCCCCTGAAATGGCTCCTAAACTTGTCAGCTGATATTTGCACCTGGAAAAATCTCTTAACCCCAGGTGTGTTCAATTAAAGATCTAGAAAACTTATTTTCCAGAACTCAGTTGAAATTTTTAAAAAATAAGATACATGGTTGAACCATATGAAATTGCCAATATGTGACTATTCTGACCCACCAAAAATAAATAAGTAAACACAGCACATTGAAGGGATTCAAGGTAATTCATGCAGGCCTTCAAAAGACAGTGCCATTATCACTGTAAAGTCATTGGACAAGCCCCCTCCAGGCCAAATATCAGCAGGCAGGCACAAGAGTCACCTGGGTGATTGTTTAATATGCAAATTACCAGGCTCACCCCAGAAATGCAGATTCAGGACTAGAGTGGGGTGGGGTCATTCAGGAATGTGCCTGTGCAAAAGGCATCCCAGGTATCCCAGCGCAGAGAGGTGGTGCACCTTGCTCTGGAGCACTAATGGGCAGAAGACTATTCCCAAGTCCTCAGAAGACAGCATCCCAGGATGCTGCACTCTCAAAGGGCATCCAGCCTGCGGCGGGCAGGCCAGTGTGAGGATTTACGCTGCATGAGTGGGCAAGACCCTGGAAAAAGACAGTTTCAAACCTCATTTCCATAACTTGCTCGCTGTGAGAAGTCTTTGGAGTACCCAACTTTTTTATTTTAATGATCCAACCCCGCTTTTTGTTGTTTCCTTTTGTTCTGTTGCCTGAAATTACTTATTATTATTAATTACCGTGAGGGGACCTGGACCACTTTTTGAATAGCTGCCTTGGGGTGATGTGGTCAGTCCCCAACCTTCTACCCTCCAATAGAGAATTACTGCGGCTCTACTTGTTGGTTTAGAGACTATTTATAAGCAAGGCCCATCTTCCACATCGCAGATCCAAACCAAAGCCTCGTTATTTCCACTGTTTGTTTTGCTGCAGAATGGTAACATTTACATGGAAATGGGTCTTTTTCTCTATCCTGTAATTTGGAATGTTTAGTTTTCCTTTTTGGGCTTCTTTGATACTGCTGAAGAAAGAAGTCCGCAGGAATCTGGAAAAAGGAAGAGGGTGAGCTGCTAGGGGCTGAGTGGGCGAAGGAAGAGGGTGAGCTGCTGGGGGCTGAGTGGGCGGCAATGCTGTTTGCTCTCCTGTGCACCCCCGTGCCAGTACTTCAACTAGCTGGACTAAGCTATCTCCTTCCTGTTTCTGCTTCTCTCCATCCTACAGCTGGGCCAAAACATGTCAGCACTTAGGGCTGAGGTCCAGCTTTACCACTGACTCAATATGGAACCTGGACCAATTCTCTCCCGGAAGCTTTGCTTCCCATGTGAACAGGGAAGGTGTCTAACCAGATGATCTCTAAATTCCATTACCTTCCTAAGCCCATTGGGCTTCCCTTTTCTATACCCTTCTCCTTTCTATCTCAGATGAAGTAAAAAAGTTGCTTTTTTATACCCAAGGCATGAAAATAATAACCAACCCATGTCCCTGAGATGTCCCTGAGTTCCAAAGACGACACCGTTGCTATTTAAGATTTTCCAAAGACTTTCCAAGACTTTAAATCCTCTTACATCCCTACGTCACCTACTACCCCGCTATCACTCCCCACTGGCCCCCATTTAACTGCAACCCTAGAACTTTCTAGGTTTAATCTGTCTCTCCTCTCCCTTTTATTTCTTGCTAGAGAATTCTATGAGAAATATAACTCCACCTCCAAGTATGTACTCTAGAGAAGCATTTGCCAAAGTCTACAATAAGGCACAAGGAAAGGTGTTCACTGAGGCCTTGTTTACCATAATGAATAAAAGGTAATGGATGTCTATTAATTGAAAAAACTGGGAAATTCATTTAATGGAATACTATGCAGCAGTTCAAAAGAATGAGACAGATCTATATGTTCTAACATGGGTAGACTGACAATATACATTGCTGAATAAAAGCAGCATGCTATAAGATGATATGCATAGTATACTATCTTTTATGTAAAAACTATAGTCTAAGTGTATACACGTACATACATATATATACAGATGTATACATATACACACATATGTAAATGCATAGCAAAGATTTGGAAGTATATATAAGAAACTGGTAACACTGTGTACCTCCCAGAAGAGATGGTCAAGGGGACTTTTTAGGAACTTTTAGGCTAGGCACAATGGCTCATGCCTGTAATCCTAGCACTTTGGGAGGCCAAGGCAAGCTAATTTCTTGAGCCCAGAGTTCCAAGATCAGGCCGGGCAATATGGTGAAATCCCATGTCTTAAAAAAAAAAAAGAAAGAAACTTTTAGAAATTTTTTTGTAGAGACAGGGTCTTGCTTTATTGCCCAGGCTGGTCTTGAACTCCTGGCCTCAAGTGGTCGTCCCTCTTCAGTGTCTCCCAAAGAACTGGGATTACAAATATGAGCCATTGCAGCTAGCTGAGGGGACTTTAGCTACATGAAATGTTTAAATATTTTTAGTCAAATAATTAAATAATCACTTAATAAATTTTAAATTAATTTGAAAAATACAGCCCCTGAGTATATGACAATAGCACAAAGAAGGAAAAGTATTCTGTTGTAAAATTCTTATTGTGAATTCATATATATTCACAATATATGAAGTGGCATATTAAAGATGGCTATTTTGAATATTAATGATGAGTATTTTAAATCCTGAGACATACCCACAAAAGAAAAGTTAGAAAAAGAGGTTTAACAAATAAGACAACAGTGAAGTTAAAAATAGAATTGTGAAAAATATTCAATCCAAAAGCAGGTAGGCAAAGAGAGAAAAGGTAACAAAAAACAGATGTAACAAACTGAAAACAAACAGTAAATGATAGATTTCAATATAACCAGATCAAGCACTAAGCACTCCCCTTGGGAACTGGAACTAGACAAGAATTCCCACTCTTACCACTCTTATTCATCATAGTACTGAAAGTTCTAGCCAGAGCAATCAGGCAAGAGAATGAAATAAAAGGCATCCAAATAGAAATAGAGGAAGTCAAACTATTTGTTTGCAGATGACATGATTTTATACCTAGAAAACACCATAGTCTCTGCCCAAAAGCTCCTAGATCTAAACAACTTCAGCAGTTTCAGAATATAAAATCAATGTAAAAAAAAAAAAAGTAGCATGTCTACACTCCAATAATATACAAGTTGAGTGCCAAATCATGAACACAATTCCATTCAAAATAGCCACATATGGCTAGGTGCAGTAGCTCACGTTTGTAATCCTAGCACTTTGGGAGGCCAAGGTGGGCAGATTATCTGAGATCAGGAGTTTGAGACCAGCCTGCCCAACTTGGTGAAATCCTATCTTTAATGAAAATACAAAAATTAGCTGGGTGTGGTGGCGGGCTGAGGCAGGAGAATCACTTGAACCTGGAAAGCAGAGGTTACAGTGAGCTGAGATCATGCCACTGCACTCCAGCCTGGGTGACATAGCAAGACTCCATATCAAAATTAAAAAAAAAAAAAAAAAGCCACACATACACCCCTAGGAAATGAATGAGGGAATTGAAAGGTCTTTACAATGAGAATTACTAAACACTGCTGAAAGAAGTCAGAGATGACACAAAAGGAAAAACATTCAATGCTTATGAATAGAAAGAATCAACAGTGTTAAAATGGCTATATTTCCCAAAGAAAATTACAGATTCAATGCTATTTCTAACTATCAATGACATTCTTCACAGAATTTTTTTTAAAACTATTCCAAAATTCATATGGAACCAAAAAAGAGCCAAATAGCCAAAGTAATACTAAGCTAAAAGAACAAAGCTAAAGGCATCACATTACCAGACTTCAAGCTATACTACAAGTCTACAGTAACAAAAAAAACATGGTACTGGCACAAAAACAGACACATAGTATGGGGATCCAGTCAGGCTGGTGGGAGACATTTTACTTATAGAGAATATACCCAAACCCTTTTGGAAGGCCTAAAGGTTTTTATTGTAATACTTGGCTGAAGGCAGCCTTGTCCCCTTAGTTCAGTAAATTAGAGTAGAAACAAAGTAATGTGGGGAGTTTACCTAGCTAACTTGTTTACTCATGTGGTCCTATAAACTAACCCTTATGCATTCTGGATGACTCTCTCATTGGGAGATTGACCAGGGATATTACCCCACTAATGGTGTTTGCTTTAGGCCTCAGAACCTGGCTTTTAATCTTCACCCCGTAGTGGTGTTGACTCAAAGCCTTTGTCATTTAATGTATGCTGAATAAAGTCCAGCAAGGCCAGCATGTCGTGACTGGAAGTTTCTACCTCTTGACAGCACTCCCTTCAAGTGTCTGTAAGTGGCCACGGACACCGCAGCCCACTTGCTCACTGTATTCTGTGTCTTAGTGAATTTATTCATCCACCATTGAGTCAAGATCTGCAGGACAGATCCCCGCAGGTGGTGACCTTGACAACACAGACCAATGGAACAGACTAGAGAGCCCAGAAATAAAGCTGTATATAGACCATCTGATCTTTGACAAAAGCAACGAAAACAAGCAATGGGGCAAGGATTCCCTATTCAATAAATGGTTCTGGGATAACTGGCTAGCCATATGCAGAAGAATGAAACTGGATCCCTTCCTTATACCATATACAAAAATCAACTCAAGATGGATACTTAAATATAACACCTAAAACTATAAATGCCCTTAACAAAACACACACACACACACACTAGGAAATTCCATTCTAGACATAGGCCCTAGCAAAGATTTCACGACAAAGATGCCAAAAGCAATTGCAACAAAAACAAAAATTGACAAGTGGGACCTAATTAAAGAGCTTGTGCACAGCAAAAGAAACCATCAACAGAGTAAACAGACAACCCACAGAATTGAAGAATATATTTGCAAAATACACATCTGACAAAGGTCTTACATCCAGAATTTTGAAGGAATTTAAACAAATTATCAAGCAAAAAACAAACAATCCCATTAAAAAGTAGGCAAAGGACAAGAATACTTTTCAAAAGATGACATATACATGGCCAAAAAGCATATGAAAAAATGTTCATCATCACTAATCATTAGAGAAATGCAAATCAAAACCACAATGAGATGTCATCTCACACCAGTCAGAATGGCTATTACTTTAGCCATTTTTTGAAAAAAAAAAAAAATCAAAAAATTACTGATTTTGGCAAGGTTGTGGAGAAAAAGGAACATTTAAACACAGCTGGCAGGAATGTAAATTTATTCAGCCACTGTGGAAAGCAGCTTGGAGATTTCTCAAAGAACATAGAACTAACATTTGACCCAGTAATACTGTTATTGGGTATACAACCAAAGGAATATAAATTGTTCTACCATAAAGACACACACACACACACACACACACACACACACACACGTATGTTCATCACAATTTATTCACAATAGCAAAGACATGGAATCAACAGATGCCCATCAATGGGAGACTAGATAAAGAGAATGTGATACATATACACCATGGAATACTATGCAGACATAAAAAATAATGAGCCAGGTGGGGTGGCTCATGTCTATAATTCAGCACTTTGAGGGGCCAAAGTGAGTGGATCACAAGGTCAGGAGATCAAGGCCATCCTGGCCAACATGGTGAAACCTTGTCTCTACTGAAAATAAAAAATTAGACAGATGTGGCAGCGCATACCTGTAGTCCCAGCTATTCAGGAGGCCGAGGCAGGAGAATTGCTTGAACTCAGGAGGCAGAGGCTGTAGGGAGCCGAGATTGTGCCTCTGCACTCCAGCCTGGGTGACAGAGACTCCATCTCAAAACAAAAATAAAATAATGAGATAATGTCCTTTGCAGCAACATGGATGAAGCTGGAAGCCATTATCCTAAGTGACGGTGCAAGCTGTCAGTGGATCTATTATTCTGGAGTCTGGAGAAAGGTGTCCCTCTTCTCACAGCTCCACCAGGCAATGCCCCAGTGGGGACTTTGTGCTGGGGCTCCTACCCCACATTTGCCTTCCATGCTGCCCTAGCAGAGCTTCTTCATGAGGGCTCCAACCCTGCAGCACACCTGCCTGGACATTCAGGCATTTTCATACATCCTCTGAAATCCAGGTAGATGTTCCCAAACCTCGGTTATTGACTTCTACGTACCCATGGGCTCAACAACACATGGAAGTTGCCAAGGCTTGGGGCTTGCAGCTTCTGAAGCATGGCCCAAACTGTACCTTGTCCTCTAGCCACAGCTGGGACACAGGGCACCAAGTCTTGAGATTGCACAAAGAAGCAAGGCCCTGGGCCCAGCCCATAAAACCATTTTCTCCTCATAGGCCTCTGGGCCTGTGTGAGGCAGCTGCCATGAAGGTCTCTGACATGCCCTGGAAACATTTTCCCCATTGTCTTGGTGATTAACATTTGGTTCCTTGTTACTTATGCAAATTTTTGCAGCCAGCTTGAATTTCTCCTCAGAAAAAGGGATTTTCTTTTCTATTGCATTGTCAAGCTGCAAATTTTTCAGACTTTTATCCTCTGCTTCCTCTTGAACACTTTGCCTAGAAATTTCTTCTGCCAGATACCCTAAATCATCTCTCTAATTTTCAAAGTACCACAGATTTCTAGGGCAGGGGCAAAATGCCACCAGTCTTTTTGCATAGTAAGAGTGACCTTTACTCCAGTTCCCAACAAGTTCCTCATCTCCATCTGAGACCACCTTAGCCTGCACTTTATTGTCCATATCACTATCAGCATTTTGGCCAAAGCTGTTCAACAAATCTCTAGGAAGTTCTAAACTTTCCCACATCTTCTGGTTTTTGGAGCCCTTCAGGTCTCTAGGAAGTTCCAAACTTTCCCACATTTTCCTATCTTCTCCTGAACCCCCCAAACTGTTGCAATCTCTGCATGTTACCCAGTTCCAAAGTCACTTCCACAGCACCCCATAACCTGGTACCAATTTACTATATTAGTCTGTCCTCACGCTACTAGTAAAGACATACCTGAGACTGTATAATTTATATAGGAAAGAGCTTTAATTGACTCAGTTTCATATTGCTGTGAAGCCTCACAGTCATGGTGGAAGGCAAAGGAAGAACAAAATCACATCTTATATGAAAGGAGGCAACAGAGCTTGTGCAGGGGAACTCCCATTTATAAAACAATTGATCTCATGAGACGTATTCACTACCACAAGAACAGTATGTAGGAAACTGCCCCTGTGATTCAATTATCTCCACATGGGCCGCACCCTTGACACATGGGGATTATTACAATTCTAGGTGAGATTTGGGTGGAGACACAGCCAAACCACATCAACAACTATGCCAATAATTTCAACAACTTGGATAAAATGAATAAATTCCTTGGGGAAAAAAAAAAATAAAAAACACACAGCCTCTGACCTGAAGGAGCTTCCAGTCTGTTTGGGAAATGTAGTAGACTTTGAGAACACCAGTATCTATCTGCCCAAGCAACTCCAGATAGAGAAATCTTAATGAATAGAGATGTGAAAGCACTGAACAAAATAGGGGTTTCTTGATTGCTGGGGTACAAAAAATGTAGAGCAAACTTCATTTGGGAGGGAACAGTGTCAGTGAAGGATTTTAACCTAAGGCCATGTTTGTTTTAGGTAGGTTGTTCTGACAATAGTAAGGGGAAAGAAGCTAAGAAGGACAAAACTGAAGAAACAGATTAGTCAGGAGGCTACTGCATGGTTTGATAACAGATGAGGATCTGAACTACCAGGGTGATGGTAAGAACTGAGGATAATAAAATTTGAGAACTATTTAGCAGTTCATATTGGCAAAAAGGAATCTGGTGCCCAGGGTTGAGACTGAATAAAGAGCTCTGGGGGAGGTGGGATAGAAGCAGAGAGGACCTTCCATCTGTTGGTTGAAAAGATGAGAAAGCTGGCAGTGGGGTAGAAGAAGGATATGTGAAAGATTAGGAGAGATAGGGTAAGGAGGATTCCTATGGCAGAGGAGATGAGGCCTTTACAGGACTGGAAAAATAGATGACTGAGAATGTGGGAGCCAATCATACAGTCTCTCATAACAGAGGCGGCCAATAATAGGGGCGGAAGGAGTGGCCAAAGAGTGGGATCAATTGTGAAAAGCAGGGTGTGATGAGAAGAAACCAGCCTAGGCAGGAGCAGAAGCAGAGACAATCCTGGGCAGAGAGGCTGATAATAGGCATGGGTAGAAAGGGTTCAGAGGAAGAGTCTGGAAGCCAGTTCAAGAAAGCTCAGGCACAGGAGCCAGGACCCACAGGGGACACAGAGGGAGCAGCAGCTTTCACAGCTTCCCCAAAACACAAGATCACCCACCACAGTCATGCTTCCACAGCTCTCTGCACGGATCATGACCCACAGTTAGCAAAACTGTGTTAATCAGGGAGTCTGCCCGAGTGGCTGCAAGAGGCTGCAAGCTTCAGCCAGAAACAGTAGGAACCACTGGGTCTGGCAGGGGTTGGGCACTGGAAGCGTGCTGCATGCTGGCCCCTCCCATTCTCCCCCATCTTAGACTCTGTAATACTGACTTCTGACTCACTCAACCCCAGGGCTTGCTTTCAGGTTGTGTTCCTTAGGGATTCCTTCTTCAGAAACAACCCCAGGCTGTACCAGGGCCCTAAAATGGCATAGCCCATGCCAGGAAGAGGGAAACAGGAAAGAAAGGAAGAGAGTAATAACCCCCAGAAAAGATTCCATGCCACCACAGCTTTTTTGCTGGAAAGTTCCACAGGCTGATAAAGCAGGAAACTGGGCTACATGTTGGGAAAGTGAAAATCCAATTTACCTAAGAATATGAAATTTTGCTATGCCATTCATCAGGCTGGGAAAACAGATGCAGATAAAGCCAGCTGCAAAGTTAGCAGAAGATTCTATTTCTTCCAAGGAAACACTGCAGCTGTGAAGCCACCTAATGATACTTAGTAGCATGACTACTACTTTGGTACTAAGAAATCTAGTTTTCTAAAATCCTAGTTTATCAGAAACTTTGTTTTTGAAATCATTTCAATAAGAACACATCCCACTCTTGGCTGCAATATCTAATTTGCTTTGACACAGAGGAACACCCTTGACTTTTAACCCAGGAACAGATTCCCCTTAACGGAATCTGTTCCACGTCTTGATTTATTTCTAAGGAACAGACCTTATGTCTGCTTTGCCATTCAGACTTGATGTTGTCCCTTTACACACAGCCCTGCTTTGCTGTCCCCTACCAAAACACCATTTCATCTCAACTTCACCTAAACGCCACCCTTCTCTAAAATTGTATCACAACTTTCCCCTTTCTTGGTGACAGTCACCAAGTTCTTTTGGTGTGTGATCTCTCTTGTTGCAATAAGCCAGTAAGTCTGACTTTGTCAGAATATAAGTTTGCTTCTGGTGGACTCAGGCTAGCTGGGTGAAGACATGTAAGATCTCTTTGAGATTTGGCCAGGACACCCCAATACCAGGATTGGTCTCCTTGACTCGGTAATAATGTGCACATCTGAGACTCCTTGAGTCAAGTTCAAGTCCTCTCTGCCTTTAATTGTGTAGTTTTGCACTGAATTTAGGCTCTGCTTATTTCTTTGGCTGTTCAGTATGAGGTTCATTACTTATTTCCTGAAATTCTTGGTTTCCAATCAGACTTTGGTGTCTCTTGGTGAAATGTGACTTTGAACACCGTCTCCTGCCTTCCGTGTGTCCTCCATCTTCTGTTCATGTAAGAGAACTTGCCCCAGGCTTCCCTGGGTGTGAGAAATTGGCTTTGGGAAAGATCTCTCCACACAGCCTATTCCAGGTGGCTGCTAATTTCTCAGGTAAGCAAGTAGAGGCAGTTTAACCTCGGGGCTGAGGGTAGGAAACACAAGTAATGTTTTACCTTTGATCAACAGTCAAGCAATTTCTCATGGGCTTGCCTGCTAAGCTTGTGCTACCTTCTCACATGACTTCTCTAAGGATGAATTAGAACTATAGTGGACACTTACAGAACTTTGACATGAACAAAGATGCTCATTTGACAAGTACCTGAGGCAAAAAGGCCAAAGAGACCCTCAAGAGGAGATTATATATCTGGTCTGTCTAAAAGAAAGAGATCACTGTGATTAATGTAGGAGATTTCCCCTCCATCCCCATTCTTTGAGGATTAATAAGCACTGGCTTTTAATTGTATGTTTTGATAAAATTGTCGAGGGCTGGAGTTACTATTTAAACTGGCTGTAATGACTTTCTCTTTTCTGTCTATGTATATATGAAAAAAGGAATCCCTGTATCTAAACTTTCTCCCTTCTTCATATGGAAAGAAAAAATAACCTCTTATAATAATAACTTCATATTGGTCTATCCCTCTCCCTTCTCCTCACTTGGGAAATTTTAAAGATTTACCACTCAGAAAAAAAATCATTGTCATTATGTTATACACCAAGTAGTCAAAAATGTCATTAAAAAGTTTAACTTCCTTTTCCATTAAAAAGTAAATACATATCCTCCAGCCTAGGCGACAGAACAAGATGATATCTCAAGAAAAAAAAAAAAAGGAGACAGATAGGACTGCTGTTCTCTGCTCAGGGAAAAAATTAAAAGTACACAAATGTATTTTAAAATGAATAGGCTTTGTTACTGTAGTTATGAGAGAAAACATCTTAGTTTCAATATAAAAGTTTTTAAATATGATTTTTAAATTTAACATCTGTCTTATGAATACACAGTTTATAAAAAGTATATTCTTTTTCAGACAGAGTCTTTCACTGTCCCTGGGGCTGGAGTGCAATGGCACGATCTTGGCTCACTGCAACCTCTGCCTCCCGGGTTCAAATGGTTCTCCTGTCTCAGCCTCCTGATTAGGTGGGATTACAGGTGCCCACCACCACACCCAACTAATTTTTTGTATTTTTAGTGGAGACGCGGTTTCACTATGCTGGCCAGGCTGGTCTCGAACTCCTGACCTTGTGATCCACTCACTTTGGCCTCCCAAAGTGCTAGGATTACAGGCGTCAGCCACTGTGCCTGGCCTATAAAAAATATTTTTTAAAGTATCCTGTAATATTTCTGATAAATAAATTTTGGACAAATCGGAATGAGTTAATTATGTTGATTAGGACAATTCAACGTCCATATTTCCCTCATTATATAAAATAATGCTAAGACAATATTCTAGTTTATGTGAGACTGATACAGTTAATATTTATAACTTTGTAGTTTAAATATTATAGAATATTTATAACTTCTCAAGATTTAAACTCAAAGTTTACACTTTTGGAATTTTCTATACAGGTTTTATGAGACAATAAAAGGATCATTGTTGGGACAAATTTTTTAAGCTTACAAAATATAAAATTGCATTTAAGTGAAATCATAGCACAGATGTCTTTTAAAATGGTTTTGATCTTGTAATATTCTTAAAATACTACAAATCATGAAAATCTATGTTTCAGTTAAAATTGTAATTTCCAAATATTAGTTAAAATTTTACAATCTTGGAAAATGTTAGCCTACTTGATATACAATATTTGGATTCCTGAATAGTTTCTAACCTAAAAAAATACAAAACATATATATTGTTTTAAGTTACTGTTACTTATATACATTACATAAACACTATCGATTAATAGAATTTGTAATTGCCTTTAGATGATCTGTTCATTCTGCTGCCTAAAAATGTAAAAGATAATATAAAATGTGAACTTATGAAAACAGCTAGGTTGACAAAACAAACAAAAACAAAGTGGGGAAAGAACACCCTATTCAACAAACAGCGCTGGGATAATTGGCAAGCCACATGTAGAAGAATGAAACTGTATCCCTCTCTCACACTTTATGCAAAAATCAACTCAAGATGGGTTAAGAATGTAAATCTAAGACCTGAAACCATAAAAATTCTAGAAAGTTAACATTGGAAAGACCCTTCTAGACGCTAGCTTAGGCAAAGACTTCATGACCAAGAACCCAAAAGCAAATGCAACAAAAAAAGATAAATAGATGAGATTTAATTAAACTAAAAAGCTTCTGAACAGCAAAAGAAACAGCAAAGTAAACAGACAACTCACAGAATGGAAGAAAATGTTTGCAATATGTACTTCTAACAAGGGACTAATACCCAGAACCTATAAGGAACTCAAACAAATCAGCAAGAAAAAAAATATATCAAAAAGTGGGCTAAGCACATAAATAGACAATTCTCAAAAGAAGGTATACAAATGGCCAAGAAACAGATGGAAAAAATGCTTAACATCACTAATTATCAGGGAAATGCAAATCAAAACCACAATGTCATACCACCTTGCTCCTGCAAGAATGGCCATAAACAAAAAAATTAAAAATAATAGTTGTTGGCATGCATGTGGTAAAAAGTGAACACTTTTACACTGTTGATGGGAATGTAAACTAGTACAACCACTATGAAAAACAGTGTGGAGATTCCTTAAAGAACTGAAAGTAAATCTGCCATTTGATCCAGAAATCCCACTACTGGGTATCTACCCAGAGGAAAAGAAGTTATTATACGGAAAAGATACTTGCACATGTGTGTTTATAGCAGCTCAATTCACAACTGCAAAAATATGGAACCAGCCCAAATGCTCATCAATCAACAGGTAGATTTTAAAAAGTGTGGTATATATATACCATGAAGTACTACTTAGCCAGAAAAAGGAACAAAATAATGGCATTCACAGCAACCTGGATGGAACTGGAGATCATTATTCTAAGTGAAGTAACTCAGGAATGGAAAACCAAACATTGTATGTTCTCACTTATAAGTGAGAGCTGAGCTATGAGGACGCAAAGGCTAAAAGTGATACGATGGACTTTGGAGATTCAGGAGAAAGGTTGGGAGGGGTGTGTGGGAGAAAAGACTATACATTGAGTACAGTGAACATGCTTGGGTGGTGCGTGCACCAAAATCTCAGAAATCACCACTAAAAAACTTATTCATGTAGGCCGGGCATGGTGGCTCACCCCTGTAATCCCAGCACTTTAGGAGGCCAAGGCGGGTGGATCACGAGGTCAAGAGATCAAGACCATCCTGGCCAACATAGTGAAACCCCATCTTTACTAAAAGTACAAAAATTAGCTGGGCGTGGTGGCACATGCCTGTAGTCCCAGCTACTTGGGAGGCTGAGGCAGGAGAATTGCTTGAACCCGGGAAGCGGAGGTTGCAGTGAGCCGAGATCGCGCCACTGCACTTCAGTCTGGTGCCTGGCGACAGAGCGAGACTCTGTCTCAAAAAAAAGAAAAACAAAAAAAACTTATGCATGTAACCAAACACCATCTGTTCCCCAAAAACCTATTGAAATTTTAAAAATCTATAATAAAAGTTAAAAAGAAAACTTAGCGAGGCAGTTCTTGGTTTCTTGCCTTATAGTGTTCTCTGTATTTGGAGAAGACAAAAATGGGTTACCTTCGCTAATTGTGGCAATTAATAAAATGATTAACACTATACTAGTAAAATGTAGATTGAATATTCCTATCCATAAAGCTTAGGACCAGTAGCGTTGCAGATTTTGGAGTCTGGGGATTTGGTAATATTTGCATATACATAATGAGATAGCCTGATAATAGACCCAAAGTCTAAACATGAAATCCATGTAAGTTTCATATGTACCTTATGTGCATAACCTGAAGGTAATCTTATACAATATTATAATTTTGTGCCTGAAACCAAGGTTTGACTGCAATCTATCACATGAGGTCAGATATTGAATTTTCCACTTGTAGGGTCATGTTGGCATTCAAAATTTTCAGATTTTGGAACATTTTGGATTTTCTTTTTTTTCCTTTCTTATGAATTTTCTATTTTCATATTAAGGATGCTCAACCAGTAATTACAGAAAAGTATAAATGTATATGCAAGACAGTGAATATGGTTTAAGGAATTATTACTTTATTAAAAATAAAATGGTGATTCAATGTAATATATACATCTTGTAATATGCTAAGATACATTATATCTTAAAACTAAAATTCTGTTATGTGTATTTATGTATATCTATATATAAATGTATATTAACATTTTTTGAATCCTATAAGTGATAAAAAGACAAATATTTCAGACTGTGTTCCATGTAAATAGAATATGGCCTGAAATTACTCACAGAAAAAGGCTTATGTATCTTTTTCTGCAAATTATAATATAAATGATATACCAAGAGTAAAATTAGATTTTTCTTTCTATAAAATGACCAAGTTGTTTGGTGCCCAGATAACAGAGCTTTCTTTTGAATCGCCAAAATATTTTATTAACTCTTTGTCCTTCGGGCATTCTCCTGAATAATTTTAACTCAGATTTTCTTTTGTTAGTGGATCAGACATCAAGGACTGCTGTTGAACCTCAGTGAGAAGAGCCTTACCAGGTACTATTAACAACGTAATAGTCAATCTCTACCTCCCAAATACAAAGACTTAAAACCACACTAGAATCACTAAAAGGCTGTTCCAACAGAGATCTCAAACAGAGGCACTGGAGTCATCATTCTGAAGCAGATGACCTCAGGAAGAGACACCGTCTACCCAAGATCATCGAGACCAAGCTGGTGACTTCATGACATACACAACTCCCCATGACCCACTACACAGGAGGACCGGAACCATAGATTGCCATGCTGTGATCTGCTGGTGCTTTTGCTCTTTTGCTTTGTTCTTTCCTCTTTGCCAGGTTAAGATTTAAATTGCTGACACTTCCTGTTTATTAACTATGATAATTCTGCGGTCTTTATTCTTAATACTGGTTTTTTTTGTTTTTTGTTTTGCAGCCTTAGTCACTCCTTGGTATGAGTCCAGCACCAGGCTACAATTCGTTTATGATGAGGCTAACGCATGCAATTACACTGTCTGTTGAATTTGTACATACTCTCCTCCGGGTGCCACCCAACTTCCTTTGCTATGAATTTCTTGGAATTAATCAGCTGATTTCCTAGGTAGAGACTCAACCAAGAAGTGATTTGGGGATGACAAAAACTGTCATGGTTCAAACATCCAGAACTTTGAAGCCCTCATCACATCACAGGTAGAATGGAAGGTTTCAATATCAGACAAAACGATTCTCGGAAGCCTTTTGTGAAATTGAGCTTTTCCAATCAAATTTTCACAGAAGAAAACCCGGTGATGGGAGTAAGAGGCGTGATGGTGAAGTGCTTTGAGAAAACAGAATACAATGAGAGGACAGGAAGGAGGGAGATTCAGTGAGGGAAAGTGGCCTCCATGGGGTCCTCAGATAAGAGGCAAGGAAGGTCAGGAAACCTCTGGGAAGGCACAGAGAAGATGGTGACCAGCATTGCAGAGGCAGCAGATGATGGCCTAAAGCTTGGGCCTCTGTAGAATCCAGTGAGAAAGCAGAAGTAGAAGGCGGCTCAGAGAGAGGCGCTAGTTTGCGTCTCCTGGGAGGCTGGTAAGAGGTTGAGGGCCAAGATCAAAATGGCACTGCAGAGGAACAGTGTAAACCCTGGGACTCCAAGGCAGCCACGTCTTCCACAGGCTCCCAGACAGCAGACTGCCAGCTTCCGTGGCCACTACACTGCACAGCTTATGGTGGGGATTCTGAAAAAGCTCTTTCCACAAACTGCCTATGGCAAGGAGCTTGTCCAGGGGGCTGCAGAAGACAGGAGGAACAAGTAAAAACCAAAGGAGCTGGGTGGGGGCTTGGCAGAGCAGGAAGCATGCCACCTTCTCCCACCTGCCAGCTTCACAACAGTCCGCCTATTCATCGCCCAGAGGCTTTCTTCCATGTTCCTTTCCCTTTGGGTTTCCCTCCCACAGGCTTCAGTGGGCCCTGACACTGCATAGCCATCCTAGGAAGAGGGCAAGGAGCTGAATGACCTTAGCCTCAGGAAAGCTTACCCTCTGCTACCTCAGGTCCTTTCAGCAGCCTCTCCAACTTGAGGAGCCAAGAGCCTGGGCTACGTGTGGTGAAGGATGAACAAAGTGATATTGTGAGGAGGCTGAGTCGAATGATCCTGGGAGACTCTTAAAAGACAAGACTCTGAAAGCATCAAGATTAGCAATGAAGGGGAAATGGTCCCTGACAATCGCAGGAAGGCCTTTCACAGACCGTATCTCACATGAGCCTCAACAGCTTGTGAGCTATGGAGACCAGGTCTTACCTCGGAGGCGGTACCTGAAACCTGAAGTTAAGCAGCTTGTTGAAAATCAGGACCTGGAAGTTCTGATTTTAAATCAATAGTGGTTCCAATGTACCTCACACCACCTGACCTGGTGTGAGATAAGAGTAAGTGGCTGGGATCCAGTTCTGACCATCTTCTCCCTCCAGGCAAGCTGCAGACATTCATTATTCAGGGATCATCTGATGTTCTATCTATCATGGATCATCTGATGTTATATCTTGTTTGCTTGAACCCAGGATGAGGAAGTTGCAGTCCTTTACCCCTTTGGTCATCTCAGCTTTGACTCTACCAACTACATAGCCTTTGAAAGTAAGCTCCATTATGCTTTCATTTGGATGGACAGGCAGGACAGGAAGGACAGGCCACCATGGGTCTTCCCTCCAAGAACTGTTTTCTAACAGGGACTTGCTCTAGGGACTAACGTCCTCAGAGATTGTGGACGTGGGCCCTCATGGAAGGCGAGATCCACTTTGGGAGGCCACGGGTGGTGGATCGCTTGAGCTCAGGAGTTTGAGACCAGCTTGGCCAACATGGTGAAACCCCATTTCTACTAAAAATGCAAAAATTAGCCGGGCTTGGTGGTGTGTGCCTGTAGTCCCAGCCACCTGGGAGGCTGAGGCAGGAGAATCACTTGAACCCAGGAGGCAGAAGTTCCAGTGAACCAAGACTGCGCCACTGCACTCCAGCCTAGGGGACAGAGGAAGACTCCATCTCAAAAAAAAAAAAAAAAAAAAGGTGAGATCAAGGTTAGCCCTTGGGCAGCCTTGCATTGATGAAAACAAAATCTTATCCTTTAATGCTACACCTCTGTTTCTCTTTTTGACCATGCACTGATATTGAGAGACAAGAGTGAGTGGCTGGGATCCAGTTCTCACTGTCCTCTCCTCCAGGCAAGCTGCAGACACTCATTATTCATGGATCATCTGATGTTCTATCCTGAATAAACAGAGCTCTGTGATCCATCCTGTTACTCACTTTAAAGTAGATTAAAATCTTTTTCTTTGAAATTTTCAAGAAGGATTTCTGTATGTCATGCTCAGTGGACATTTTCAGTCCTACCCTCTTTTTTCATGAAGGACACAGATTCCCAGAACTGCAGGAGAATGTGTTCTCTATCACAGGGGACTCGGCCCCTGATGACAGAGCTTGGGCCCCAGCACCTGACTTGAGGCTTTCACAGGCTCAGAGTATTTTTCTCCCTATTGGCCCTAACCCAAGGGGATGCTTTGACCCACAGACCCTAATATGGGACTGTGGCCCATGACTAAGAGTTGAGGGACTCCGTTCTCCTGCAGGTACCCTGAACTCTGTTAATAATCTAATCCATGGCCAGTGAATCACCAGGATGAGGGTTTTATCCTGGTGCCCTCTGCCACACCCAGAGAGAGGATCTGTGGGCTTCAGATAAAAACCCCAGTTCCCACTCCTACCTCTCCTCTGTTCCCCTTGATGATATTCGAGTCTTTCCTGGGAGTGTCCATGCTGGGTGGCTCTCTGTGCCAACATAACTGATTTAGAAAACTGGGAAGGGGAATAGGGAACGTTTGCACTCTGCTGGAAGTTGGCCCTAAGGTTCCCTTGCCAGAGTGATGTGTCTGTGTTTTCTAAGTGTTGCTTACACAAACACACACACACACACACATTTTAAGACAGAGTCTCGCTGTGTCGCCCAGGCTGGAGTAGAGTGGTGTGATCTTGGCTCACTGCAATCTCCACCTCCCCGGTTCAAATGATTCCCCTGCCTCAGCCTTCTGAGTAGCTGGGATTACAGGCATGCACCACCACGCCAGGTAATTTTTGTCATTTTGGTAGAGATGGGGTTTCACCACATTGGCCAGTCTGGTCTTGGGCTCCCAACCTCCAGTGATCCACCCGCCTCAACCTCCCAAAGTGCTGGGATTACAAGCATGAGCCACTGAGCCCAGCCTAAGTGTTGGTTATATTTTGATTCCTCTGTAAATAGTAGAGGAACAGCAACAGAAGCCTCGCAATGCACAAAGGATGGATGGAACTAGTGCCCTGAGGCTCACTGAGATGCACCTGAGCAGAGATGATGTGACAGCTGCCTCCGACAACTGAGCACAGAGAATGTGTGCTCTGGACCAAAGGTCTGGGGCTGATGTCATGGAGATAGAGAACAGTCACAGGATTCTTTGAATCCCTCCCCAGCAGCCTCCAGCCAAACAGATCTCGCCATGCTTCCTGGGCCATCTAAATCCGTCCATCCTCTCTGGATCTTACTATTTTCCAATTCTACTCTTTCACCAATCATAAATAAACTGCAGTGCTACTTTCTCTTTATTCTACCTAC
Organism: Cheracebus regulus; assembly: GCA_963574635.1. Classification (NCBI taxonomy): domain Eukaryota; kingdom Metazoa; phylum Chordata; class Mammalia; order Primates; family Pitheciidae; genus Cheracebus; species Cheracebus regulus. The sequence continues at coordinate 19,714 of CAUYQU010010390.1, read as the reverse complement.
AACCCAGATGTTAGCTAGGTTGTCCTTTACCCTTTCAGTCATCTCAGCTTTGACTCTATCAATTATGTAGTATTTGAAAGTCGGAAGTTCCCCCAGGAATTTTTGCTGATTCCCAAGGATTTTGCACTCAGGATTCTCTGTTCTCAGCTTCCCACCTTTCATGGACCCAGACGTAGGACATGGCCCCACCTTCACATTCACTCAGAAGAGTCTACTTGTACATAAAAGCATTAGTAAGCAATGTAGCCTTTACAAAAGATACTGTGAGGGTGATAATGAGGGCTAGGGAAGAAGACTAACAACTTTAAAATACCTAACTGCAGAATTGCGGACTGAATTACTTCCTTACCTGGCTGGGCATGGGGACTCACGCCTATAATCCTAACACTTTGGGAGGCCAAGTCAGCGAGATCACTTGAGCCTAGGAGTTTGAGAACAGCCTAGGCAACATGATGAAACCTCATCTCTGGAAAAAATACCAAATGAAAAAAAAAACTGAAGCAGGAGGATCACCTGAGCCATGATGGTGCCACTGCCCTCCAGCCTGGGTGACAGAGTGAGACCCCGTCTCAAGAAATATAAAATAAAATACTTCCTTACAACCTTGGTCTGGCATCGAATTCCTTCCCACCCACATGATGACGCTTTGCCAGAACTGGCAGCAAAACTGTCAAGAATAAGAGAAAGGTTCTGTTCACATTGCTAGTAGAACTGGCCAGGCATGGTCCCGGGACTTTGGGAGGCTGAGGCAGGTAGATCATCTGAGGTCAGGAGTTCAAGATCAGCCTGACCAACTTGGTGAAACCTGTTCTCTACTAAATACAAAAAATTAGCTGGGCACGGTGCAGCTGCCTGTAATCCCAGCTACTCGGGAGGCTGAGGCAGGAGAATTGCTTGAACCCAGGAGGCGGAGGTTGCAGTGAGTGGAGACTGCACCACTGCACTCCAGCCTGGGCGATAGTACCAGACTCCATCTCAAAAAAAAAAAATTGCTACTGGAATATCATTTTTTATAGGTTCTTTTAAGTGAACAGAAAAATGTTTTATGAGTTCATATTAATATGTCCTATACAAATTTAACATTACAGAGTATTTACATTTATTTTATTTGCATCTCCTTTCTCTCCTAATCAAAACCTTGGATCTTAATAATATTAACATTCTTTTTATTATCATTTTAATAAGAGATGAAGTTTCAATGTTGCCCAGGCTGATCTCAAACTCCTGGGCACAAGTGATCCATTTGCCTTAGCCTCCCAAAGGGCTGGGATGAGCCACCGTGCCCAGCCAATATTAACATTCTTATTTTTTTATCCTAATTATACATGAAATACTTTCAAAATTATAATATAAATATTGCTTCTAATAATAAAAACTTACAATTCTTTTTTTCTTAGAATATTTTCACTAAGAATATATACAAGAGAAACATGTTCCAAAGTCACTTAGAATAATTCTTTTCTCTGTGTGATTATGTAACCAATTTGATAGAGTTGTTTATTAATTTCAATTTATTTCCAATTTTAGGGTTAACTTTTTTTCCTTATTGATTTTATTTTTTGAAAGATGTCAAACATTTTACATAGTTCAAAAGTCGAAAGTAAATACGTTATATTTAGAGAAGTCTCACTTCCAACCCTGTCATTTGATGCTAAAAGTGGTTCATAAAAACATTATGGGTATGTAGTCTAGATTCTACCTTTTCTCTGAAGATGTGGAGGAATGCGAGGAACAGAGGAGAGCAGGAACTTATAGAAAGAGACACGGTTCAAGTCCCATTTTCTGTTGGAACCGGGCATTTCCCAGACTTTTTGACACTTGGTTTCTCCATGTGAAAATGAAAGTAATAATACCTGCCTCCTAGAAATAATCTCCAGATTAAATAAGATAATATGTGAAGCACTACCACTTCACCACTATTTTGGTAAGCAAAGTTTGTAAGATTCCATGTGTTAAAATCTCTTCCTGTTTACAGTATTCAGAATGGATTCTGTTTCTTGAACCAAATCCTTATAGATATGGTACAAAGCAGACTTATACCAGCTCTTGTGCTTCCAGATCATTCCTTTACTTTCCACATTCCGTAATGCAATCTAGTCTCCTAGCCATTGGACTAGGTAGCCAGGCGTCTGCTTGCCTTCTGAAATTATTTCCCTGCCTCATTCTTTTTTTAAGATCCTTTCCATTTTAAACTTTGTCTGCAGGAAGTAAATGTGGCCTATAGGATAACCCAATTCCCTAGACGGATGCAAGCAAGCTTGTGGACCACAACTAGACTACAATAAATGTACCATATAGAACACAAACTTTTCTAAGTCCACCATAGTGAATGACACCGATTTTCTTAGATAAAAATCATGTCAGCATAAATCAGTTCAGGCAGATTGCTTTGTTCATTTCTATTTGAAATGAGCTCGATCGTTAGGCATTCGGTTGAACTGTAAGGGAGGTGGCAATCTGAGGCCTGGTATGCAGCAACCCGGAGGCCAGGCAGGCCAGAGGCATAGGCAGAATGGGCATGGGGTGTCTGGTCACTGAAGGATCAAAATCTCTACTACGACTCTCTTTCCTTGCTCCTTAGACCTGGACCTGAGGCTACAAGTTAATAGAGTCTGGACATGACTAGCCTGGACATGTGTCACTATGAATCACATTGATTCTGTGGAAAAGCATAATCTGAGTCCCAAGCAACAGGAATATAAATGAGTTGTCAAATCCCTGGTCATTTATGATTGGGTGCTGAAATTACAGCTTCCTGACAATATGAAACAGTCAAGACCTTTACATCTATGAAGTCAGAGTAAAGGATACGTTACTATATCTGAATGCCTCAAAAATAGCTTAGAGGAGACAGAGGTTCGTTCCTCTGTCACTAAGAATGCTGAGGTCCAGGTAATGCTTTTCCTACATGCAGTCACTAACGAACCCAGGTTCCTTCCATCCTGTTGCCATCACCAAGGGCATCATTCTCGTCTGCATAGTTGGCGCTAGGCCACAGGCACGTTCATGTTCAGCTCAAGGGAAGAGGTCACAGAGAGCTGCTCCAGGACAAGGAGCTTCTTCACATTGAAGATGACTCAGAAGTTGCATTTAGCACTTCCATGCACCCCTCCCTGGCCTGAACCAGTCACGTGGCCATACTTGGCTGCAAGGGAGACTAGTAATGCAGTCTCCAACTGGGCAGCCACACGTCCAGCTAAAACTTCATTACTGTTGAGGAAGTGGAATATTTTCCTAGACAACTATTAGTGTCTGCCATGGTCTTCATCCTGCTTCACGTATCTCCTTCTTGGCCTACCTGTGAGCCTTTGCCATTCACTAATTTGGGCCTTAGCTGGGGGAAGCCTCCTCAGTGTTGTCAGACCTCCTGGAGAGGTGCAATTAGCCATTCAAGCTTCTTAACACTGAAAGAAAAGCTGGGGCCCACAGCGGGCACCAGGACTCTAAGGTGGCATCAGTTGTACCAGTGAAGAAGAAGAAACTCCTGGATGTCAAAGTAGGGGAGCTGAGCTGCCAAGCTGGATACTGATGTGGGATTTCACCCCAGTGGCATCGCTGGAGCATTTCAAAGAGGTTACTACTGGTACCACAAAACAAGCATATCAACGTAATGAAAGGGTGTCTCAGGGGTTTCCATGGTACTGGCAGCTCACATGCTCCTCAGCTACTGCCTTTCCTACAAGGAGTTCAAGCACAAGCACTCTGCAAGTTTCACTGAAGAGGGGCCTGCATGAACGGTACCTTCTGCCCTCCCAGCTACGACCTCCTTTGCATGCTCCTGTCCTTGAGGAACATGATCGTTGCTGAATCCTTTGAGATCCTAATGGAAATTAACCTCCAAATAAAAATTGGTTAGAAAAGAAAATCTGGGGCCCAAAGAGGAATCCCTGGGAACCTGGGCCAGGGCCAGAGCTCTCCTCAGAGCACAGATCTGGCTGTTTTCTAAAAAGATAGTTTTGATGCATGGTGCCTTCCTCTGCAGTATTGTGAGATGCTGGCATGGCTGTTGCTGGAGGTGACTCATACCTGCTCTTTGTGGAGGGCATAACAACATTGTTCCTGCAAAAGGAATGCTCATGCTAGGTCACTGGCACCCGCAGACAAGTCTGTTCCTCTTTACAAGATTCTTAAAGGATTAAAGAGCACACAGGGCAAAGGCTTTGGATGTGCTGAGTTGCACGTAGCTCAACTAGAGGCTTCAATAACGTGGAGAGAGTGCAAGACCAGGAAATGGAAAATGTTACAGTGGTCTCAGCTCCTCCATTTGTCAGATGTGTGGCCTTGGGCATGTCACTTCCCAACCATGGGCTTCTATTTTCTCAACTAAAAAAGTTGACTAAATTGGGTTTATTACTAATCTTTGCACTCCTACAGATTATTTCTAAAACCCTCATCCTGTTCCAATTTCCTACTTGTTTACTGTGATATAACAAAAATAGATAAATCTTCACATATGTAATCCCAGCACTTTGGGAGGCCAAGGCAGGCAAATCACCTGAGGTCAGGAGTTCGAGACCAGCTTGATCAATATGGAGAAACCCTGTCTCTACTAAAAATACAAAAAATTCACTAGGCATGGTGGCATATGCCTGTAATCCCAACCACTTGGGAGGCTGAGGCAGGAGAATCACTTGAACCTGGGAGTCAGAGGTTACGGTGAGCCAAGATCACACCACTGCACTCCAGCCTGGGCGACAGAGGGAGACTCCATCTCAATCAATCAATCAATCAATCTTTGGCTTTTGTCCCTGGCTCCTGGCACACAGTTCCTAAAACCCTTGGAATCTTTGGAGTGATAAGAGTTTCTTTTTTATGCCAATGAAAGGCAGCTGGTGGGGTCTCCTAGGTAGCTTCAGGATGGGAGCTGCTTGCCAGAAAGACTAAGGCATGATTGGAGGTTTGGAAATTTCAGCCTTCCCTCTCTACCCTCAGACCTCCAGGGAAAGGAGAGGAGCTAGAGATTGAACTAATCACCAACAACCATTGATTTAATCAATCATGCTTAGGTAATGAGGCATCCATAAAAACCCTGAAGTGGTGGGGTTTGGAGAGCTTGAGTTGAACACACAGAGGCGCTGGAAGGGTGGTATACTCCAAAAGGGCAGGGAAGCTCCATACCCCTTCCCTGTACCTGGCCCTATGCTCTTCATCTCTCTCATTTGGGTGTTCTTGAGTTGTATCCTGTATAATAAACCAGTAAGAGTAAATAAAGCCCCTTCCTGATTTTATGAGTCATTAAGCAAATTATCAAACCTAAAGAGGGGGCCACAGGAACGCCCAAATTACAGGGGGTTGGTCAGATGTGCAGGTGGAAACCTGGGACTTGTAACTAGCCTCTGAAGTGCAGTGAGGAGAGCACAATCACCTGGTGACCACTGAACAGGCTGGAGAGACAAACTCCTTATCTGAGGAGTTTAGAATCAAACAAAGACCACCTGGTGACCATCAAACAGCCCATCCACAAGCAAAACTCCTTATCTGGAGAAATGAGAACTAGACTTCCCTATTATTTAAAGCAGGCACTGGAACCAGGTCTTCCCCCACCCTCAAAATGTGTAAGTAACTAGAATTACTGTACATCTCCAGAAGGCTATGCTGAAACTCATTGTGTAACCCTTGCTGACATCAAGGCACAAAAACTGTCTACAAATATAATCATTTATCACGACCTATGTGGCTAATAGGGTCCAAATTACCCTCAAGTGCCTGCCTTGAGGTCCATTAATGCTTCTAAGAAAAATCCACTGTGGCACACTCAGTCCTCTCACTGAGGCACCCCATTGCACTCTTTTTATAAATTTTAATTTTTTATTATTTATTTTTGAGATGGAGTCTCACTCTGTGGCCCAGGCTGGAGCGCAGTGGCATGATCTCACCTCACTGAGACCTCTGCCTCCTGGGTTCAAGCGATTCTCATGCCTCAGCCTCCCAAGTAGTTGGGATTACAGGTGGCCACCACCACATCCAGGTAATTTTTGTGTTTTTAGTAGTCAGGGTTTCACCACGTTGGCCAGACTGGTCTTGAACGCCTGACCTCAAGTAATCCACCCACCCTGGCCTCCGAAAGTGCCAGGATTACAGGCGTGAGCCATCATGCCTGGCCTCCGTTTCACTCTTTTGCAGAGTTCTTTCTAACAAACTTTCCTTTTTAAACCTATACTGTTGTCGGTAATTCTTCTTATCAACCTGCAAGTCTACCATTTACTTCTTCATGCTGGGGCTCTGATAGCCCACCCAGCATGAGGGACAGTTCTACAGGACTGAGCTCTTAACCTATTGGGTCTGTGTTCACTTTAAGTACTTAATGTTTAGATAGAATTGAATTGTAGGACACCCAGCTGATGTCTGGAGAGTTACAGAATTGACTGGTGTGGAAAAATCAGGGGAAATCCCACATTTGGTGTCAGACATGTTGTGAGTAAAAACAGTTCATGTCCATGACCTCTTCTTATCTCTTTTTGGAATGATACAGCAGTAACTATAGGAAATGGACAGTTTTCCCCTTCTTCTCTCCTCACCCTGTTTCTCCCAAGTCCATTACTACATGTGGAAAATCCAAGGACTCCCAAGTGACTCTCTCTTTGTACTTCCTGGGGACCAGGATCCTAGGTTAGTACTTTGGGCCAGGCTCAGAGAGGTGTCTAAGGGATTTGAACACAGCATTGACGAATGGTTCCTACAATCCAAGTCTACGGAGACACTGAAGTAGACACGGGCACTGAGAGAAATGAAAAACGCAGCAACCGATCATCAGGGAAATGCAAATCAAAACCATGAGATTCCATCTCACACCAGTAAAAATGGCTACTAAAAAGTCAAAAAATAACAGATGCTGGTGAGGTTGTGGAGAAGAGAACACTTAGACACTGTTAGTGAGAGTGTAAATTCAACCATTGTGGAAATCAGTATGGCAATTCCTTAGAAAGCTAAAAACAGAACTACAATTCGACCTAGCAATCCCATTACTGGGCACACACCTAGAGGAATATAAATCATTCTACCGTAAAGACACATGCAAATGAATGTTCATTGCAGCACTAGTACAATAGCAAAGAAATGGAACCAATGTAAATGCCCATCAATGACAGATCGGACAAAGAAAACGTGGTACATATACACCATTGAATATAATACGCAAGTCATAGAAAGGAATGAGATCATGTCCTTTGCAGGCACATCAATGGAGCTGGAGGCCATCATCCTTAGCAAACTAACACAGGGACAGAAAGTCAAATACCACATGTTCTCACTCATAAGTGGAAGCTAAATGATAAGGACTCATGAACACAAAGAAGGATACAACAGACACTGGGGTCTACTTGAGAGTGGGAGGAGGGAGACGAACAGAAAAAAGAACTATTGGGTACTAGGCTTAGCACCTGAGTGCCAAAATAATCTGTACAACAAACCCCTGTGACAAAAGTTTACCTGTGTAAAAAACCTACACTTGTACCCCCAAATCTAAAAGTTAAAAAAGAAAAACGTGTGCCATCATTGGAGCAATATTTCTTCCTTAAGCTAAGACTCTATGGACATATCCAAAGCGTGAGTGGAGACATCCTGAAGCATAGACTTTTGCTTCCAGGGGTGAAAATGACCAAAATCATAGATGTCCACAAAAGTCATTCCAGGATAATGAAAGAAAGAATAAAATGCAACTGGAAGCCACCTGTTGTTCTTATGCTAGTTTACCAAAATCTTTAGTTTTTAAAAATTAAAAAAACATTTCGACTGGGCACAGTGGCTCACGCCTGTAATTCCAACGCTTTGGGAGGCCCATGTGGGTAGATCACCTAAGGTCAGGAATTTGAGACCAGCCTGGCCAACATGGTGAAATCCTGTCTCTACTAAAAATACAAAAATTAGCTGGGTGTGGTGGCAGATGCCTGTAATCCCACCGACTCTGGAGGCTGAGGCAGGAGAATTGCTTGAACCCAGAAAATGGAGGTTGCAGTGAGTCAACGATCACGCCATTGCACTCCAGCCTGGGCAACAAGAGCGAGACTTTCTCTCAAAAAAAGGTTATACTTGGAGAGAAAAACAAAAGTAATAAAAAGGTAGAAAGCAAAAAGTGAGTGAGTTATTCTCTCACCCCAGTTCCCTGGGTTCTCAGTTCTCGCAGAGGCCCGCCTTCCAGGTCAGCCCACGCCCATCCAGGCATATATGCAGGCCTGTAACGTTGGGGGATCTCATGGTTGCCCTGGGTTTTATGTGACTGCCTAAGTTAAATTGAAGAAAATCAAAGTTGCAAGTAGAACATTGAAAAGGTGATGACCTCAGCATTCTTTCTCATCTCTCAGGCTTTTGGAAATTTCAAATATGTCCTTAGCTTTCCTCAACTCCAATCTGAGGCCTCCCTGACCTCTACCCCTGACTCTGGCCTTTTTTTAGAGCCTGTATTTAATTCCAGCCACATCTCTTCACCTGGACTGGGCACTCAGGTACAAATAGACTTGGTCACTTGCTCTGAAACCTACTTCTCTCTGCCTCTTCTCAGACTCCAGCTTTTCCCACTTGATGCCATTGGGAATGTCATTCCTCTTTCTCCACCTTCTGCCTCATGGCTCTGCTCCTCCAGTTAGTCTACTCCGGTAACAACTTGAACTTCTGGAATGTTCCTTCCTCGTTTTTTTAAAAATAGAGTCTCACTCTGTTAACCAGGCTGGAGTGCAGTGGTGCAATCTCAGGTTGCTGCAACCTCCACCTCCCAGGTTCAAGCAATCTCATGCCTCAGCTTTCTGAGTAGCTGGGATAACAGGCATGCATAACCATGCCTGGCTAATTTTTTGTGTTTTTAATAGAGAGAGGGTTTTGCTATAGTGGCCAGGTTGGTCTTGAACTCCTGGCCTCAGGTGATCCACTTGCCTCAACCTCCCTAAGTGTTAGGATTACAGGTGTGAGCCACCACGCCCAGCCCCTTTCTCACCTTTTCCACTGCTCTCGTTAATTTTATCACCACCACTCACTCACTTTGTGCGAGGCATTCCCCTAAATGCCTTATGAATGTAAACTCATTTTATCCTCACAACAACTTGACAAGGTTGGTACTATTATTATACCCATTTTACAGATGTGAAAACTAAGACTAAAATAATAAAATCTCCACTCCCTAACTTCCCATGCTCCATTGTGCCTCCTGAACCTAGAGCTGCTTCTATGACCTCTGCAGCCTTCAAGACCCAACTCAGCTGTTACTTCCTCCAGGAAATCTTCCCAGAGTTCCTATTATCATGATAATTTCAGGCTTTTAGTCTTTCTTCTCTCATGTAGGGTTGTCAAATAGCATACTGCCACAAAAGTTTGCATGGTTCATGTTTACACTGAAAAATTATTTCTTGTTTATTGAAATTCCAATTTCACTGGGCATCATTATCTGTATTTGCTAAATCTGACAACCATCCCCCACCTAAAACCATAAACAACTTGATCCATTTTCATTTTGCACCTGCCCACCCCCACGAGCTTGCACAGAGCGTGGACCAAGTGGGTACTCATTCTGTTCATTGTACTGAATTGAAGTCAGGTGCTTAAAAGGTTTCCTTTGTCTGCTTTTACCATCCTGCCGTAAGGAAGAGTCTCATGTCCTCCCAGTGCACCAGACACAGTGCTATGTGCACAACTAAATCCAACCCCAAACTGAGTTCAATTGTCTTATCTGTAAAAAGAGAATGCTGTTAAACACCTACCCCGCAGTCTTTCTTCTAGGCTACTTGTGAGAATCAAATATCACAAAGGAGGTGCAATGGTGCTTTGTAACTGCAAAGCGCTGCTGTGAAGGATGACTATCACCGACATTAGTAGTTTAAACTTAGCGATAGAGAAATAGACAACCTGTATCTAGTTCAGTTTTTCAGTTGTGTTAAATATTGAAAGCTACTGATGGTTTGCTAAGGAATAGCATGGAGTTTGGCAGTCTAAGAGCCAGGGTGAAGTGAAAGCTCCCTCAGAGGAGGGAGAAGAAATTGAAAAGATGAGAAGAACCAGGTGGTCCCTGATAGCCAGGAATCTGGGAACAAGAAAAGCAGAGAGGAAGTACCCATTGGAGACAGGAGCAGCTACTGCCTAGATCCTGCCCTGATAGGTGCCCCCACAAAAACCCGACCCACACGTACCCAGGCAGATGCCAGGAAACTCACACAAGATTGCCAAATGACTTTCTATGTCATTTTTCTTAGCACCTTTATTAGTTTGTCCTCACACTGCTATAAAGAACTACCTGAGACTGGTCATTTATGAAGGAAAGAGGTATCAATGACTCACAGTTCCGCAGGCTGTACAGGAAGCATGGCTAGGAGGCCTCAGGAAACGTACAATCGCGGTGGAAGGCAAAGGGGAAGCAAGCACATCTTACCGCGGCGAAGCAGGAGAGAAAAAGCAAGGAGGGAAGCGCCACTCACATTTAAGCTGTCAGATCTCGTGAGAACTCATTGTCGCGAAAACAGCACTGGGGAAACCGCCCCCGTGATCCAGTCACCTCCCACCAGGTCCCTCCACCAACACATGGGGATGACAATTCCAGATGAGATTTGTGTGGGGACACAGAACAAAACTATATCGGTTTGTTTCTTTAAAGAAATTGCCTTCCTTAAGAACAAAACAACACTGAAAATTAGCAGTGTGATGTTCAGGTGTAGCTAGGAGCATGAGATTATTTTCCCTGCCTGAAACTCCATCGTCATGCTACTTATGATGTCATCCCAGGATAACAGCATCTGCCTCACTCTGAAAACATGTGAGAAATGCAAAATAAGAATCTACATTTTTTGACAAAATCCTCAGGTGATTCATATAAGTATTAAGTTCGAGAATCTTTTCCACCGTCTGAATCCCAGGTGATGTTAGTTCAACTAACATTAAAACTGACTCCTCATGCTCCATACAGTTGGCTAAGATACTGGTTTTCAAACTTGGCTGCACATTGGAATCATCTGAAAAACTTAAAATAAATATTAATACCTAGTTCCACCCTTAAGATTTTTATGTAAAAGGTCTGAGGTGTGGCTTGGACATTCGGATATATAGTTTTTCCCTATTTAACTTTTTCATGCTGTACAATTCAACATGAGAGTTGGGTAGGGAACAGGAAGGCAAACCACATCAGTACCCTTTCAGTACTTTAGGAAAATAAGATCAAGAACAGTGAAATGCCTTGTCCAACTTCTTCAAGGTTCAGATATCCTCAAGACTGAAACCAGCCATGTCTCTCCAAGACCTGGGCCAGTAGAAAAGTTTCTTCTTGGTTTCAAAAGGAAAAAGGGAATAGGATGGAAAAACACAAAAATATCCCTTTTTGTTGTGTGGCAGGGTGTAGCTCTGTCACCCAGGCCAGAGTGCAGTGATGTGATCATGGCTCACTGCTGCCTCAATTTCCCAGGCTCCAGAAATCCTCCCACCTCACTCTCCTGAGTAGTTGAGACCACAGGCATGTGCCACCACACCCAGCTAATTTTTGTGTTTTTGGTAGAGATGGGGTTTCACCATGTTGCTCAGGCTGGTCTCAAACTCCTGAGCTCAAGCAATCCCCACCCTGGCCTCCTAAAGTGCTGGGATTACTGGCGTGAGTCACTGCACCCAGCTGCCCATTGACTTTAATTATGCCTTCTCCAATCTCTTAAGATTCATTTGGTGAGGTGCCCCTACAATTTTAAGGATTTAATTTAATTGGGAATCAGCACACCCAAATTAAGTGAATGAAGAAAATGTCCTTCAGAGGTTGGAAGATGGTGGGTAGCTAGTTTATGCACAGTCTAAATTCTTGGAAGATCATTAGAAAAACTTTGTCAAATGGCCAGTTTTGAGGCTGATCCCTTGTTCCAAATCCATTTGGGAGGTAGAAGACCTTGAATTACTTGGTCTCTATTTATACACACACAGCTGATCAATCAGGTAATTGTCTTAATAATACAAAAAGCATACCAGTTATCTAGATATTTCCAGTTGCATGTATGGACTTTTTAAACATAACATTGTGTCAGTTTTCTGTTATATTTTGCATGGATCCCTCTTTGAATTTATTTTTACGAATGTTCCAGTAATTTAATTAATTTAATTTGTAACAGAAGCACATAAAAAGAGACTAGCTTCCTTCTCTTTTACATTGTCATTCTTTTCACTTGGTGAAAGCCTGATGCCAGAATCAGCTTTTTCCATACTTACTGTGTTTTTAACTACCTCTGTAATCAAACCCAGGCATTAAAAGGGATTTAATATTCACTAATGGGATGCCACAAGTCCTAGCGTGTTCTTATCCCAGGTGGCCTCTCACTTCTTGCTGGGCACAAATTATTTGGGAATCAGGCACTTTCTCATTCTCAACATCCATTCTTCTCTCTTATGCTTAGTTTCATCTGTATTGCAAAGTGAAGTGCAGAATTCAGACTATGATCCAGATAATGCAACCAAAATTCCTTACAGGAATTTTCCGAGACAGGGTCTTGCTCTGTTGCCCAGGCTGGAGTGCATTGGCACAATCAGAGCTCACTGTTGCCTCGAATTCCTGGGCTCAAGTGATCCTCCCACCACAGCCTCCCACATAGCTAGGGCGATAGGCAGGCACAACCATGCCAGGCTAATTTTTTTTTTAAATTTTTTTTGTTTTTTAGAGACAGGGTCTATGTTGCCCAAGTTGGTCTTAAACTCCTAGTCTCAAGCAATCCTCCTGCCTTGGCCTCCCAAAGTGCTGGGGTTACAGGACTGTACCACCGTGCCTGGCCCTGCTAGAAAAATTCTAAAAGAGCTATAACACCTACTTTGTTCTTTTCTATTACTGAGTAGTAGTCCATGGTTTGAATCCATTCACTCATTGAAGATACCTGAGTTGTGTCTAGTTTTGGCTATTACAAGCAAAGTTGTTAGAGAACCTTTGTGTACAGGTGTTTGTGTGAAGGTAGGTTTTCATTTCTCTGGGATAAATGCGCAAGTGCAACTTCTGGGTAGTATGGTAGCTGCATGTTTCATTCTAAAGAAACTGTCAAACTGCTTTCCACAATAACTGTACCATTTTACATTCCCACCAACAATGTATGAGTGACCCATTTTCTCCTCATCTTCACCAGCTTTGGTGGTTACTTCTATTTTTCCCATTTGGATAGATGGATAGTAAGATCTCATTGTGGTTTTAACTTGCATTTCCATGGCTAGTGATGTTGAACATTCTTTTCATGTGCTTATCTGCCAACTATGTATCTTTTTTGGTGAAATGTCTGTTATGTCTTATGGTCATCTTTTAAATTGGATTTTTTTTAACTGTTAGTTTTGAAGAATTTCAAAAAATTCTATATACTTGTCCTTTGTTGGATATATTTAATATATATAGTTTGCAAGTATTTCGCCCAGTCTGTAGATTGTCTTGTTTTTAGCTGCTGCTTTTTTTTTTTCTTTTTTGAGACGGAGTTTCGCTTTCGTTACCCAGGCTGGAGAGCAATGGCATTATCTTGGCTCACCGCAACCTCCACCTCCCAGGTTCAAGCGATTCTCCTGCCTCAGCCTCCCAAGTAGCTGGGCTTATAGGCATGTGCCACCATGCCCGGCTAATTTTGTATTTTTTGTAAAGATGGGGTTTCTCCGTGTTGGTCAGGCTAGTCTCAAACTCCCGATCTCAGGTGATCTACCTGCCTTGGCCTCCCAAAATGCTTGGATTACAGGTTTGAACCACCACACCTGGCCTCTGGCCTCTGCAGATGGTCTTTTTCTTTTTAACTTCATTTAAAAAAAATTAATAGACTTTTGTATCTGTCTGTTTTCATGCTGCTGATAAAAACATAACCCAGGCTGGACAAGAGGGTTAACTGGACAGACGCTCAACGCCAGCCTGTGAAAGCAGCAGGAGGGAGGCTGTACCCTGCAAGGCCACAGGGGCGGAGCTGCCCAAGACCGTGGGAACCCACCTCTTACATCGCGTGACCTGGATGTGAGACCTGGAGTCAAAGGAGATCATTTTGGAGCTTTAAAAGTTGACTGCCCTGCTGGATTTCAGACTTGCATGGGCCCTATAACCCCTTTGCTTTGGCCAATTTCTCCCATTTGGAATGGCTGGGATCACAGGTGTTCCATATGATGTTACAGCTACAGTTCCATGTAGCTGGGGAAAGTCTCACAATCATGGCAGAGGGAAAAAGGTACTTCTTATATGGCAGTGGCAAGAGAGAATGAGGAAGAAGCAAAAGCAGAAACCCCTGATAACCCATCAGATCTTGTGAGACTTATTCACTATCATGACAGGAGCACAGGAAAGACTGGCCCCATGATTCAATTACCTCCCCCTGGGTCCCTCCCACAACACATGGGAATTCTGGGAGATACAATTCAAGCTGAGATTTCAGTGGGGACACAGCCAAACCATATCATTCCATCCCTGGCCCCTCCAAATCTCATGTCCTCACATTTCGAAACCAACCATGCCTTCCCAACAGTCCCCCAACATCTTAACTCATTTCAGCATTAACCCAAAAGTCCACAGTCCAAAGTCTCATCGGAGACAAGGCAAGTCCCTTCTACCTATAAGCCTGTGAAATCAAAAGCAAGCTACTTACTTCCTAGATACAATGGGGGTATAGGTATTGGATAAATACAGACATTCCAAATGAGATAAGTTGGCCAAAAAAAGGGGGGTTACAGGACCCATGCAAGTCTGAAATCCAGCAGGGCAGTCCAATTTTAAAGCTCCAAAATGATCTCCTTTGACTGCAGGTCTCACATCTAGGTCATGCTGATGCAAGAGGTGGGTTCCCATGGTCTTGGGCAGCTCCGTCCCTGTGGCTTTGCAGGGTACAGCCTCTCTCCTGGCTGCTTTCATGGGCTGACATTGAGTGTCTGTGGCTTTTCCAGGTGAATGGTGCAAGCTGCCAGTGGATCTACCATTCTGGCGTCTGGAGGACTGTGGCCCTCTTCTCACATCTCCACTAAGTGGTGCCTCAGTAGGGACTCTGTGTGGAGGCTCCAACCCCATATTTCCTTTCTGAACTGCCTTAGCAGAGGTTCTCCATGAGCACCCCGCCCCTGCAGCAAACTTTTGCCTGGGCATCCAGGCATTTCCATATATCTTCTGAAATCTAGGTAGGGGTTCCCAAACCTCAATTCTTGACTTCTGTGTACCCGCACACTCAATACCACGTGGAAGCTCCCAAAACTTGGGGCTTCCACACTCTGAAGCCACAGCCCAAGCTGTACACTGGCCTCTTTTAGCCATGGCTGGAGTGGCTGGGACACAGGGCACCAAGGTCCTAGGCTGCATACAGCATGGGGACCCAGGGCCCTGCTCACAAAATCACTTTTTCCTCCTGGGACTCTGGGCCTGTGATGGGAGGGGCTGCTGTGAAGGTCTCTGACATGGCCTGGAGACATTTCCCCCATGGTCTTGGAGATTAACATTAGGCTTCTTGCTATTTATGCAAATTTCTGTAGCCAGCTTGAATTTCCTACCAAAAAATGGATTTTTCTTTACTATCGCATAGTCAGCCTGCAAATTTTCCAAACCTTTAGGCTCTGCTTCCCTTATAGAACTGAATGCCTTTAACAGCACCCAAGTAATCTCTTGAATGCTTTTCTGCTTAGAAATTTCTTCCCCCCCCCCCACCCACAAAAAAAAAAAAAGAAATTTCTTCCCCCAAATACCCTAAATCATCTCTCTCAAGTTCAAAGTTCCACAAATCTCTAGGGCAGGGGCAAAATGCCACAATTCTCTTTGCTGAAACATAATGAGAGTCATCTTTGCTCCAGTTCCCAATGAGTTCCTCATCTCCATCTGAGACCACCTCAGCCTGGATTTTATTGTCTGTATTGCTATCAGCATTTTGGGCAAAGCCATTCAACAAGTCTCTAGGAAGTTCCAAACGTTCTCACATCTTCCTGTCTTCTTCTGACCCCTCCAAAGTATTCAAATCTCTGCCTGTTACTGAGTTCCAAAGTTGCTTCCACATTTTTGGGCATCTTTTCAGCAATCTCCCACTCCATTACTACCAATTTACTTTATTAGTCAGTTTTCACGTGCTGATAAATACATACCCAAGACTGGACAATCTACATAAGAAAGGTTTAATTGGACTTACAGTTCCACGTGGCTGGGATTACAGGCATGAGCCACAGTGCCCAAGGTTTTAAAGTTAATTTCTTAAAAAGACCTTGGGTCCAGGTATGGTGGCTCATGCCTGTAATCCCAGCACTTTGGGAAGCCAAGGTGGGTGAATCACCTGAGGTCAGGAGTTCGAGACCAGCCTGGCCAACATGGTGAAACCCTATCTCTTCTAAAAAGACAAAAATTAGCCAGGTATGGTGACAGGCACCTGTAATCCCCGCTACTTGGCAGGCTGAGGCAGAAGAATTGCTTGAAGCCAGGAGGTAGAAGTTGCATGAGCCGAGACTACACCATTGCACTCCAGCCTGGGCAACAAGAGCAAAACTCCATCTCAAAAAATAAATAAATAAAAAGACTTGGGCAAATAACTCTTAGAGCAAACTTGGTAACAAACATTTGGGGAGACAGATCAGACCACCTAGACAGTGAGGAAAACAGGACTCTTGCCAGTGGTAGGACTTCACCACTTGATGTCACTCTAATGCTTGCTTATGTCTCTGGAAGGTTCCAGCAAGACAACTCTATTCTTTGCTAAAAGATTGGCATTTGTAACTTTGAAACCTCAGGATAATGATATGAAATCACATCGAATTTGTTGTGCATGATTTGAAAGCAATTTTTATATGTAGTTTTTTCGTTGGAAAAGAGATCGGTAATTTTCAGAAAGGTAAGAGACAAGGGCAAAAAGGCATTGTGGAATCTCAAAACTTTCATTTAGCACAAGACTTTCGTTTACCAGATGGGTGACTTTGCACAAGACTCCTACCTAGCCTCTCCAAGCCTCAGTGTTCTCACCTGTAAAACCAGGCGGGGGTGAGGCGGGGGAATACTGTAATGTCTACTTCACAGACTGGGAATAAATGAATTCATTTAGCAAGTACTAAACACCAACTAATTCTGTGCCATGTTCTGCACCGTAAGTGAGAAAACCAAAATGAGGGAGGCACAGTTCCTGCCCTCAAGAAGCTCTGAGTCTAACCTCAGGGACAAATATCTAAGAAGTAAATATAAGATAACAGTCAACAGACACTCTTTGGTCTCTGCCCTTCAGTGTAGTATGTTACCTGACATCCTCTAGTACCTTGAAAAAACTCTTCTCACGTAGTAGTTTTCTGGTAAGGAAAAAATGATTTATTAGTCTTAATATTTCAATTAAAAGAGGCCTCTCCAGCCCCAGTCTCTCCTCCATGCAAACCTGCTCCAGAGGAATGCTGTTGTTGAGAAGGAAACTGAAGCAGCTAGAAGGCTCTCAGTTGCAAGTAACAGACACACGACTCTAACAGACATGAATGATGAAGCTGAGTGAGTGGCTCACAGAACTGAAATACCTGGGAGTGGATTCAAACTCTAGGCACGGTTTGATTCGGATGTTCACTTTGTCACCAGGGCACCAGCTTTGTTTCTCTCAGCTCTACGATCCTTGGTGGGTCCGCTTCAAGCTGGCTTCTTTCCTAGCAACAAACAGCTGAGCAGTGCTAGGATGCACCCCTCAACTTCACATCCAGCTTCCAAGCAAAGAGCACAGGATTCACTCTCCAGGTGAACTCACTCTGCTGAGATTGCATGTGCACCCAGAGCCAATCATTATTGCGCTGATTGGCTGAGCCGAAATTACATGCTCTTCCCTTATGCTGGAAGTGCAGTAAGTCCCAGGCCACATCCGATGCCCATGCAGAAACGGGGAGTTGGGGAAAGGGATACGAGGAAAGTTGGAGGCATCAACTATTCTACCTCAGGAATATGAGCCAGTCCCAAGTGTGATTCCTGGTCTGGAGACGGCACAAGGGGGTGCAGGTTGGGGGCTCCTGGTCTGTTCTTCACATACTTCCCTCCCCCTTTTCCTGTGTCAGCAGCACGTTTAGAGAGAGAATTCAACTTCTTTCTTCCTAAAAAACATACCTGTAGAGGCTGGCCAGTGTGCTCACCCCTCTCTCTACCCGGGAGCATGGAAAGGTGCGATTCTTCAGACAGAGACCCTGGGCACCACACCTCCCCAGCCCGTTTCCACTCTCATTCACTTCATTGCTATGACTTTCCTACCCGGCATTTCCAAGTAGCAAATTCCTGCCCATTCTGCAGGACAGGACATTCCTACTGTTCTTTCCTTGGTTCCCACTCTCTTTCTTCCAGAATCAGGTAGAAGTCTCTAGTCCCTGCGGTTCCCCTACCATCCTCTTCATTTACAGTGAGTTTATGCATTTATATTCTCTACTATGACTCTGTGGAATCTGAGAAGGGAGCGGAGATAAACACACAGGGTCAGGGGGTCACCTGAAGCTGGAAGTCACTGACCCATGTTTTTCCACCAAAAATAAATCTCCTGTTGAATCCTCTGGCTAGTTTAAATAAGTTCATGCCAGGGATCAAGCAGTTTACTTAGTGTTTTTACAGCCCCTGCCACATGAGGGATGCTCAAAAGCTGGTGGAGGGGACTGAATCTGTGACTGTAGAAAAAGGAGAAGTTGCTGAGGATGTGTGGAAGGAGGGGAGGAGATAAGGAAGGAATGGGGTTCACATGTAGCACTTACTGCTTGTGTGATTTGGGGTGCATCACTTACCCTCTTTAAACCTCAGCTTCCCTCTGTATTTCATCAGGATTTTTTACAATCACTTGGGTTGCAAGCAACAGAAACTAATGCTAAGGAAGAAGTTATGTTGAAGCAGCAAGTATATATGAAGACATCGGTGTGGCAGAAACATTGGCAACCTGGAAAACGTAGCCCCACTGAAAAAAATTCACATTCAAGAAAAAGCTTGTATACTGCAATGGCTACATAAATGTGCCTGTTGGCCACCTTCAGCCTCCAGACCTCCAATCTGCAACATCTGTCTCCAGGAAAGAGCCCAGGTTTCACGCCTGGTGCCAAGGCCCTGCTTGACCAGGGGTATTCAAACTCCAGGCTAGATGCCCAATTCTGGACAACGGGGAAGGACTAAAGAGCAAGGCCTTAGGTGATAATGACTGTCTGCTTCTTGCCCAAGTCTGCAGACCCCAGCACTGGGCCCAAGACAGAGGCAGCCTCATGGAGTACCCCAAGTCAGGATCCTTTGCTTAAGAGGTGACAAGACGCAGGGATATTTAAGTCTCAGTCCATCCAAGCCCATCAAGGCTATGTAGCTCATGGATGTATGATCCCATAGATGGGATCAACTGGGTCACGAACTCCATTGGAAGGTGAGGGTAGGGAAGGGGGCAGGAACCCACTCTTCTAAATAGGCAGCCAGTCACCAGCTGAAATCTCACAAGCTTCCACAGCCTCTCCCTCAGCCCCAAAGCCAATAAGTGGCCACCATGCCCAGTAACTTCTCCATTTACAGCTTTCCAATGCACCAGCACTACCTTTTCGCCACCATGAACACTTAGCTCAGACCTTGCCCCCCTACCAATGTGGTTGTCCATTAGCTGTGTGTGATTGCCAAGGGGAGGGACTGTATTCTGGTCATTTCTCAGTCCCTAGCACTGGGCCTGGCCCACAGTAGATGCATGGTAAGTGCTTTGGGTTGCTGATTAACCATTATGAACCATGCTTGCCCTTCTGGGAATAATCTTGATGTGGATCAGGAGACCTGGGCTCAACCATTGGCATTAGGCTGGCTCTCTCCTCTCTAGTCCTCAGTTTTCTCATCTCTCTTTTTTTTTTT